>BQNB010118482.1:0-20984 GCA_026074375.1 Tanacetum coccineum | reverse complement strand
AAAAAAGTATTTATCATGAGGAATCAAACTAATAATCATAATAACTGAGTAAAACTCTTACACCACCTTACTATATAATTTTTTTTTTAAATGTTATAACTGACACATTAATCCAAAGGGAACGAATAAGCCACTAGAAGCCGAGCCTTGGTTGCAACAATAAATATTAAACCAATGTCAAACACTCAAGTTAAAGTAATTTAGAAGGGAAATGCAAATGAGATACCAAGCGTGGTAACAAAATTATCGAAAGACATAAATAAAAATAACAAATAGATTTATTGTCACAACATCCGTTTAGTACTTGGGAAATAAGATTACATAAGAACAAAAAAAAGGGAAATACAAGTTTTATTACAACCCTCCCCTAACAATAATATATATTCCTTCCAAAAGAGATCCACGCCAATAGCAAGGACGATGAGGGGCACGAGAATCGCTAGAATAAAGGCCAGATACTGAAATTCTTCTTCGTATAGGACGTAGGCAAGATAAATGCCAAGTGCTATCGCGCTTGCCATCGCTAAGAGTGTGATGATATGCAACATTTTGAGAGGTTTGGATAAGAGAAATGTAAGTGAAAGATTAAATGTTGTATGGAGAAATGGAGGATAAAAATTTGGTATTTAAAAGGAGTAAGTGACCATTAGGATTACTGTTCATAGCCGTTGGGACACTATTGATGACCGTTGGGTTACTGTTCACCTATAAAAAAATTCTTACACACATGTCACACCCCGACAATGGCGAAAACTCCAGGAATGCAACATAATGATTAATCAAACACAAGTTACAAAAAATAGAAACAACTACATTGCATAAACTCCAAGTGCTATGAAACCATCAAACCTTGAACAAACTCCAAGTGATGTCCCAATCGCAACTAAAAACCACCAAATCTCTTACATTTATTTCATATGTCCCCGTCGCAGGGACCATAACCCAACTTAATAGCCAAAATTTCCAACTACCAAAATCAAACAACAAGCCAAGCAAGACTCAAAACGAAATTCCACACGGGAAACTTCTAAAGTCTGCTATTTAATCCACCAAACTATTCCACTTTTCTCACCTTACCTGAAAATGATACTCAAAACGTCAACAATAATGTGTGAAGCTCGTAGTTGACCTTAAACCCAAAAGACGTGCCAATATTTCAACAGTAGACAATAATGCTATATGACAGTGAATATATGCTAACAACCCAAGACATAGCATCCCCGCTAGTCATATCTCAACATCCAATAATAAATCTGGAGTCTCAACTCCCAAATCACTAAGGCACTTAAAGGGCCTACTAGCTGGAACACTATATTAGGGCTACCAACACAGAAGCACCTTGCATGCCAAACACAAATACCTGCAAGTTACCAACACAGAACCATGTTTGCCAAACAACAGTACATACAAGTACCACACAGAACCTTGCCATGCCAATACACAAATACCTGGCAAGTAAATTAACAACATAATATTCACATAGCAGTCATAAGCACATATCTTGTCCCAAAAACCAAAACCACATTTTGCACAGATCAATTCAAAACATTTCAAAACACATTTGAGTATCATTTTCCCCCAACAGAAAAACAGTAAAAAGTGGGGCTACAAGAACTCACCTTAAGCAAGCCTTTAGCAACCCAACTTCTACTACACAAGCAAATACAACGACGTCCGCACATGAACCTAGTCCGTTTAATGTCTCATTTTAATCAATCCACTTTCCCAAACAATCTTCACGGTTTGATGCATAAAGTTTAGACGCGTTTGGACAATTACCCAAAACATTTTTAGTGGTGTGGATGGTTGAAACACTTATCCCACAAACATATCAATCTCATTCTCACGATAATACATACTTATACTATTTAGCGCAATAGATAAGTAATATAATAAATTTTAATAATTATTAATTATAAATATATCTCGACAAGTCCATTCGGTACACCTTAACCACTTCAAAATAATAATACCTTGATTGAAAATCAGACGTTTAATCACAACAAACACCTTAGGAAAGTTTCGAGAAAAAATATATTTTTTCGTCTTTTAGTGAATTTATTAATTAAATAAAATAATAAAATAATATTTTATTATTAAAAATCAAAAATCATATTTTAGGTAAAATTTCTAAGTTTAAACTTTTTACAAAATTTCGACATGACCCGTACGTGTTTACAATGTTTTTCCAAGGTTTCAAACCTTAATTTCCAAACACTTTTCACACTTCGACACTTTTCGAAAAAAATTCTAAAATCTCAAACTTTAACGTTCACGAAAATGTTTTCCCCAAAATAACGATCAATATCACTTCTTAAATACATTTTGCTTTCAAAAAGTCCACCAAAACTCTCAAAATGACCAAATATCGCTTATTGGGCCTCAAGGCCCAACAAGGGTCCATTAGGACATTTATAAGTCCAAAATACTATTTAAGTCCAAAACCAATGTCCATTTACATATATAAGTATATACTTATATGTAGAAATAATCCGGACCACAATAAGCCCTCCCATTAAGCCAGCTGGCTCCAAATAGAACTAATGGGCCTGGAGTTCATAAACTCCAAAATACGTATATTAAGCTTTAAAATAAGCTAATAAGCTACGTATCGCTTTTGGTTACTACCATAAGCCTAAAAAATAATCCACAACATATGCCATAACACAAAAATAATCAAAATCACTTTCTTAGTGATTTTGAGAAAATACACGTGGCATATAAGCTCATATAAGCCAAGAAATAGCTTAAAAATATGTCCGAATAAGCTATACAAGCTACTATAAAAAAATAAGCATTCTAGCATCATATATTATTCAACCATCACGACCACAACAAATTGACAAAACAACAAAAACCTTTTTTCATTCTTTTAATTAACCGAACCAAACACAAAACCATTTTCTTATCGTTTCGCTTCCAAAAATCAATTTTTCACACAACGATCAACTTGTATAACTAACAACTATGCCAATCAAAATTAAACCCAAAAGGACAACCAAAATTTCATTTTGAAAACTTACAAGAAAAACTTTAAATTTGGTAAGAGTTCGACAACGAAACCGGACAACCCAAACGTTGTTTAAAAGAATAACCAAACACTCGAAAGCAACCCCAAATAATATATGCCTTCATGTTTTCCCTTGATCAAAAATCAAAAAATTTGAGTGTTGTGTGTTGTAGGTGGCGGACCGAACTATACAAACACAAGAGAAAGTGTAGAAATGTTTTTTTATTTTTTTGTAAATGGAATGGATTATGACTTGAAAAAAAATCTAGTGAAAGCATATATGATGTACATCTCTTAGACAAAGTAGCTAAAATTTAGCTCCTTTTGTCTCCCTTTCTAACAAACCCCGGCCCATGGAATCCAAAGAAGGGGTCCCGATCCTTCTTCAACCAGTCGAAATCACTTAAAAGCTCGTAAAACTCAACCGTAAAATTTACCCCAAAGTTAAAAAGCATTTTTATTCACCTTAAAAATATTTTTCCATTAACTTAGAGTATTCACTTTCCATATTTACACTTTAAACCCTTCAAAATTCAATTTGGACATTAACGGACGTGTCGGACTCGTTTTTCGGCATTTCTCAAAATTCACGGGTCAAACCACCCAGAATACACATAACACAATAATACCTTTCAAAAAGGATTATTAATCACAATAAACCTCAAATCATCACATATATCATAAAATCACCACCGTCAACACGGTACAAAATCTGAATAAACTAACAAAAATTAAATAGTCAAAGGACCATTAATGAAATATTCAAAACACAAAAAGGGCAAAGGTTACATTCTACCCCCCTTAAAAGAATTTCGTCCTTGAAATTCAAATACTGACATCACTAAACAAATGCGGATACTTCAATTTCATCTGATCTTCACGTTCCCACGTGAATTCAGGACCACGTTTCGGATTCCACCGAACCTTGACGATGGTAATCCTACTACGCTTCAACTTCTTAAACTCTCTTTCTAAAATTTCTACAGGCTCTTCCACAAAATTTAACTTAGCATCAATTTGGATCTCATTCAAAGGCACTTTTAGTGTTGGATCAGCTAAACACTTCTTAAGGTTCGATACGTGGAGCGTGTCATGAACACCATTCAACTCCTTAGGCAAATCTAACCGATAGGCCACAGGGCCTACTTTCTCAATAATCTCAAATGGTCCAACAAACCTAGGTGCTAACTTCCCTTTCTTCCCAAAGCGTACCACACCTTTCCAAGGCGACACTTTAAGCAAGACATAGTCACCTACACTAAATTCTAGAGGCTATTCATCCCTCTTACGCAAAAACCTTTTCTTAAACTTTTCTAAACGATCACAGTGCAGCCTTAAGTCCTGTCCTTAATCTGCGAATCTTCTTAGTATTCTCTTGCACTAACTCAGGTCCTCAACTGAACCTCTCCAACCTCACCCATAAATTAGTGAACGACAACTGTCCTACCAACAATGCTCAAACGACGCACATCTTACCCTAGAATGTTTTAACAATTGTTATTACAAAAAATCTCAACCAAAGGAAAATTGACATCCAACATCCTCCGCCTAGGCACACGAAAGGTGCAAACGCTCTAAGCAATTCTATCTAAAGATCTGAATAGTACGCTCACCTGACCATTGTCTGAGGGTGAATAAGCCCGTACTCATAATCTAAGGCGAGTTCTATTGCCTCTTGCTTTGACTGCCAAAATCTGATGTGAACGACTATCCGATCTGATATAAATCAAGTAATCGGCACATGCCATGTCTAGCATACTCATTCAAAAACAATCTAGCCAACTTATCCATCTTATAATCCTCACGCATAGTGAAAATGAGCAGACCTTATTCAACCTGGTCCACAATACCCAATTTGGTGTAATGCCCCACTACAAGTCCTAGGCAACATAGTCAAAAAATCCATAGCTATCCACCCTTCCCATTTCCATATGGGAATCTCAGGTTGCTGGAGCAGGCCAGATGGCCTTTGATTCTCATCCTTAACCTTCAAACAAGTCCAACACCTACTAACATACTCAGCTATATCCTTTTTCATTCCAGGCCACCAATACCTATCTCTTAAATCATAATACATCTTATCTGTAGAATCCCTTTGCTTAATGGATCTAACTTTAGCTTGTAAAGGGTTTTTGTTGCCTTAGATAAATCTAACGTATCAATGATGAAACAATGATTAAACCACTATTGAATAACGCGGAAATTAATCAACAATTTTAAAAGAAAACACAAACAAAACACTTTTATATTGAACTTTAATCAGCCTAAGTTACATATTACAAACGTATATTATATATGATCGCTATGATCGATTGTAGAACGATATCTACTGACTATTGCCTAGGGATCCTTTTATAGACAAAGGAAACCCTAATGGGCTTTATAAAACGTATATAAAGATAATGCATTATCAATTTCTTAAGAGATATCCATGCATATCTTTAACTCTAACTAATTTCTGCATAAGCAAACTAACTATTACAAAACAGATTACCTATTTAATACTGCCAGTACAAACTATGATAAACCTCTACCAGTAACTAACTATTGAAACTAGCAAACTAACTATAACTAATAACAAAATTAATTTTGTTAAACAAAATTTCCTAACAATCCTCCCCTAAACATAACTTTACCTTGTTTAACTAAGAGTTTTTTTCTTCAGTAGCTTTAGTTTGGGTTTATGAGATATTGTATCCAGCATTAGTGTTTTAAGGTCCTTAGTTTTCTCTTGAATGAGGAATCTGTTTTGATGTTCATTGAAAAACCATATTACTTTGTCACTTAGTCCTTTGTCTTCTCTCAACACAGCAATAACAGAAAACATCCAACTAAGTTTGGCTTTGTAGTTTATTTGGCAAACCACCAGCCATCAACGGCTTTGATATGTCTTTACCATGAGTCCTTTGCTATGGACTATCAATGGATGAGGGCTTCATTATAGAACACGGTGCATTGATAACCAAAAATAGTTATTAGCAAACTATCAGCTATCAAAACGGATTTGAAATCTCCTTTACTAGTATCGTTTGCTCTGGAGTAACCTATGCTTTTTAGTGCAATACTATGGTCATTGATTACCATACATACAGTTTTTGGTAAAACTGTCAACCATTAATGGTTTTTTTTAATTGAGAAGTCTTTACCAAAGTCCTAGTGCTTTGGACTAGTCAGTCCTTATGCCTATTAAGCATGGTGAACTGATAACCATTTGTTGTGTGGTGGTTAGCCAACACCCAAACCCTTCTCACTTCCATAATAGTCCACAGTTTCTAAAAACATGCCCACTGCTACTGATAACTTCATCACTTTCTAATCCCAGCTTGCTTCTCAATCATCTTCAAGAGTTTATAGCAAACTTCATTCATTTTTCCATCTAGAAGCTTCATTTTCAGCATCACTTGGCAAGCTTCTTTTGACAATGGATACTTTCTATCTGCTAACATATATATAGTGCATGCCTCCAAAGTTAAACAATGTACTTCACACTTATCATAATACCTCCAACTAACCATCTTTTGTTGAAGGTGGTAAGCTCCAAATACATCTCAATGAAGGTGATTAAACATAGTCCGAGATATCACTCTAAAGCACTCTGTCATACACAACTTCAGCCCTAATTGTTCCATACATTCTACGATACCATCTGTACAAACTCTATAATATCCTCTTTCTTGTGAAGTTCTTTAATAAAGCTCCAAAACTCCTGTAGACTAGTATCAACTCCATTTGCTCTATTATCTGATAAACACTTTCTTTAAACCTTGCTGAAATATTTTCCAATTTACCACACTATCAGAGTTTTGTAGTCAAAGGAGTAGGATTCATAGCTCTTACTGATCCTCTTTATCAGTTTCTGAATCTTCTGTACACTCCTTGTCCAACATTAATAACCCTTCCTAGCCTTTTGCTTCTTTCTTTTTCCTGTTCGTTTTACCTTGCACTTCTCTTCCCTTTACTTCAACAACTATTTCTTTCTCATATAGCTGGAATATCTGTTATCATCAATCATTTGTTTCTTTGAAGTTTTTGTCTGAAGCTCTTCTATTCTCCATACGTTTCATTCCCTGCTTTGTAGCTTCAATATTTATAGGAACAAAAGTATCAATCTGCTGAACTAACTTATCAAACTCTTCTTTAATCTCTTCAAACTTTAACTTCTTTAACTGAGAAAGCTTCCAAGTTCCTTGATTCTTAAGATAGTTTGACATATAGATCCTTAACTGTGACTGAGTCATGGGTTTGTTTCTCTTTGCCTTAGCTCTTTCCCTCTTACAAAGTGTTTTCTTTCTTTGATCACCATTTCTCTGCCTTCCTTTTTTACAAAATCTTTTGTTCATGCCGCAAATCTTTATCCCAACACATCTTTTGATAATTCTCCATTTGCTTCTAGCTTGGCTCTAATAGTATCCTAGTCTTCTTCAATATAAAACTGAGCTTCAAATTGAACTTGAGCTTTTCTTTTCTTTTGTTGTTCTGTTAAAGCTTCCTCTTCTGCCATTCTTTTAGCTATCATTTTATCTAAATGAATCTGCTTTGCAACTTCTTCATCCAGTTGAGCTTGCAACTTTATAGCCTCTTCCAATCCAGCTTCCTCTTGTCTCATTTGTTCTTTAGTTTTGTGAGTAGCCTGGATATCCTCCTCAACCATTGGAGCCTTTCCTTCCCTTTGACCCCTTTTACTAGCAGTACCAGAATTAACTTTAGTACTACCCTTGTCTGGAGAAGCATTTTCAGAAGGTTGTTCTTGTGCATCCTGAACAACATCCTTTGTTGGAATCCTTGTCCTATGAGGTTGTAGTGGAAGCAGTATGTATTCCTGAGTAGGTCCTTTATCGTTTCCTGATGAACCTGCAACATAAGAATCTTTTGTACCTTTACTCGTTATTTTACCTCATTTGGGATCACTTCCAAAAGCCACAAAGCCTCCATTTAAATCTTCCTAGTCTAAAAGATAAGCTTTGTTGCTAGTCATATGGCTAGAGCAACCACTATCCACTACTGCATGATCATGTAACAAGATCTCTGGATTGCTTGATTGTATCCTTCATCATAGCCGAACCATTTTCATCCAACCTTCCTCTTATTATAAATTCTTCCTCTATTGGAAGAAATTACAGATCCTCATCTCTGAATCAGGTAGAACCACATGTCTCCTTTTGAGTACATCTTCCATCTTCTTTACCTTTTTCACCAATTTCATAAGTGCTTTTCCCATGGTCAACTTGGTCTGCTTTAGTTTTGTCTCCAAACTATCAAACTTTGTGATCAACTTGGGAACCAACTAAAGCAGATCATCCACTGTCATCATTCTTTCTTCTTTCTTCTGCCACATAAGGGTGAGTAGGACTTGTGATTTGTGGAACTTCAGTTTCTTGTTATAGGTGAAAGTGGTTTGGTGTTCAGGTGATGTTTTGCTCAAAGGTGTTCACTCAATGTGTTCACTGTCAGGTTTCAGGTGAAGGTGATTTAGGTAAGTGTTGGCGTCAGCTACATGTGTAGGTTCCAGACTCAGTGTTGCAGATAATGCAGTGTTAGATGAAGATGGTAATTGTTCAGTCAACAATGGATGATCCACTGCTTTGATTAGCTTTATCCTGCACTTTGACTTTTTCCCACCCGATCAACAACGGGCAACATTGCAGGCACCAAAGTCAAGGTCCACTACTAAAACCCCTTTTCATTTTCATGTTCCTAAAAATCTTTTGGTCAATACAATTAAGCCAAATAAGGATGTTTATCTTAGTTGTATTTCCAAAATCCATTGTAGAAATCGAGGGTACAAGTCAAAACTTAGTTTTTTTTACTTTTTTCAAGTTTGCACCGATGCCCATCAAAGATTAATTTTGAAAAGTTATAAATCCTGCCAGTAGAAAGACAAATCAAAGCAGTCGCAATATTGCTACCAAATTGATCCCATCCACCACTTTTAGGACTCATACAATGTAAAACTATGATTGCTAAAAAATCTGCCATTGGGGTTAAATGACTTTTCCATAAAGTAAAAGTACCATCAGCTGGATACCCCATATTACCCATCCCTTAAAAAATCTCTATATTTGGCAACATGGAAATCCCTGAAGCATCTGCTAATTGAAGTTTACTTCGAACAGATGCCTCAGTGATTGTATACTTAATAGTATCTATGGTTGCTCTTAGTTCTAGAGTCCCATCAGCAAGAGTTGAGGCAGTTGCAGTCTGCCAAAACTGTTTGACTAGGGAGTCATGGATAGTGAGATTGTGTGTCAAGGCATACCTGATATGCGAACCTTTTAAAAAGTCTACTATCTCTGCAAACCCTGTACTTTCTTCAGGTTTCTTTAAGAATCCCACTTGGTTATGCTTGTCGCAGTATTTCATTGAAGCCATACTTTGAAATTGTAGTAAAGAGGTTGTGATTGTTGGGTATTTCAAACTGGGTTTGACTCGTTTAGGTAACTTAGTACTGATGGTATCTGCTAATTGACTTTATATGCGTAAAAAAAATGAATTGCAATTGGCACTCCGAGAAAATAGTCTCTTTTGAATGAAGAAAAACTATTGTAGGTGAGTTAAAACAGTAATTATCCAATTGATATCATTATCCACTTAAATATACCCGCAATTTGCTCTAACGGTCATATTTAACGAAAAGTCAAAGTTGTTAGACCAAACAGTACTAATGACGAGTTACCAGTATTAATATTGGCCTACCAGACTTAAGTCTGGTCAACCAGTATTAACCTCATATTGTCAGAACTAACAATAAGCTTACCAGGATTAAGTAGTAAACTACCAGAACATAAATTATGACAATAAACGGGGGGACCAGAATTAACTCTGCACAACTTCAGTTCAACTTTAACCCATTGCTCCCAAACCTTCGTGCAATCAAGTATAACTAAAAGCATTTAAGCCACACACGAAAACATACTAACAAAACTATTCGTAAACACTATGCAATAGTCTTTGTATTGTATTCTAATAACAATAAAAATAATATAACCTATCTAAATTACAACTAACAAACTATACATTTAAATCCCCCCTTAAATTATAGCTATGGATTTATCATAACCAAATATTAACCACTAAGAAATTGAACCTTGGTCCCATTAAAAGCTTTGGTCAATAGGTCACAACATTGAAATCTTGTGAATTTTCTCCACCCTAATGAGCTCTTCTCATAAGAATCTTGTATAAAGTGGTATCTGATCTAAATGTGCTTTTTCTTTGAGTGATACACCGGATTCTTCACAATGCAGATTGTGCTTTCAATTATCAATGTGATGCGATCTTAGGTATCGAAAGAAATTGTGAAACCATAGTCCCAACATTTGATTCGAATCCATCAAAACCTTTATCCGCAGCAGCCTTCAGCACTACATATCAGCTTCTGTTGTATAGGTAGTCCACTATTGTTTGTTTCTTTGAATTGCCAGAAATAAATCTGCTTCCAAGAAATAAACAACCACACCGTTATGGATTTTCTGTCAAGGTTTGGCCCTAGCATAATTACTATCTTGAGTAAGCTTCCAGTCAAAGAATGACCTCTAGCATACCATAAGCCCAAATTGGTTTGCCCTAAGGTACTTAAAGATTCTCTTCACAGCATAAGTGTGAATCTTGTGTAGAAACCTGAAAACGTGAGTATCCACACTTGTTCGTTGAGCAAGGAATCATTGGGAGTTTTAGTTGAAGTTGGGTACGTAAGGTTTCTTGTAGACCTTAGTATGCCCTTAGATGTGTTTGTGATTTTGGATTAAAGTTATTTTATGAATAAACTCGAAGTCGAGCCGATTCTTTAAAAACGTTGGGCTTTGTAACAACTTATAACTTGGTTTCAAGACAGTTCTTGTTTGATGAGTTGCGAGACCGGGTTGTAAATGACGTTGTTACACAACTTAAGGTTTTTAACGAGTTTCCTTGATGACGGGCGAGGTTCAGGTAGACGGATGTTTCTTTTCGTGTGGAGTTGTTGTGTTTCTAATTGCACCCTTGCGAGGGTAAGCAAAGTCATTAGCAGTTGGATTCTGATTGTAGAAGTTGGATGTGATTATGGTTGACAAGACTCTTTGTTTTGTCAAGGAACCGTTAAGTTTGTGGACCTAGAGGTCATGAGTTAAAGCATAATATGATAGTATTAGCGAAAGTTCGTGGGGATTCGAAGCGTGGTCCTGAGTTACTTAGGAACGCAAGGATCAAATGAGGTCTAAGTGTCCTCAGTTGTTTGTCGATAGTGCTAATGCCTCGAGTAGTTAAATCTCGGGACGAGATTTTCTCAAGGTGGGGATAATGTAACAACCATGACTTGAGCAGGTTAGTCAAACCGTTAGTGTTGACTATTGTGTCTGTTGCAATGTATGGTTTAGGTGATTCTATGTGTTTATGTGTGCTTCTATGTGTTTATGAGGTATTGGTAATCAATCTTTGGAGTATGATCATCTCAATGAGATTGGATAAATGGCGATTTTCCTTTCGTTCACTTTTAAGTGACAAGGAAAATGATTATTGAGATTTTAGCGTTTTTATGATTAATGTGTAAGTATTTATACGTATACGTATTTTTGTGTTAGTAATTAATGATAAGTTTAGGTTTTAGAGGTTAAGTTAAGGGAAATGAGTTATTTGATGGAGAAATTTCATTTTAGTCACTTATAGTGATGATGGAATTGATTGGGTATTTTGAGAGAATTGTTTTGGTTAATATGTGGATATTTAGGTGATGGATTAAAATGAGAAGTGTGTCATTTGTGAAAGAAATAAGTTTGTTAAAATATGAGAGTTTTTGGAAGACTTTCTATTTTTAGAAAGTAAATTTGGAAATGAAAAGTTATTTTTAGAAAGTAGTTTTCAAGTAAAATGGTTTAACAAATTAGCTTAGGTTTTTATAAAACTTAAGGTATAAAGATAATTAATTAATTAATAAAAGAAAAGAAAAAAAATATTTTTTTTACCCATGAATAGTAAAAACGAATTTTAGAAAATAAAAGGAAAAAGAAAAAAAAAGAAAAGGAGTTTTAGTTGGAAACAAATTCCAATTAGGAATTATCTAAAACTTTTCTAGTAGCCTATAAATACAAATTAAATCCCCAAAAACCCTCTCCCCATTAGTTCGATCGGTTTCAAGAGGAGAAAAGAAGAGAAAAATTTTAGGGATCTTTTCTAAGGTAAATTTTCTAATCTTTGATCAATTCTAGTTAATTTTTCAATTCTTGTTATATTCTAATTAATAACACATGTAATAATTAATATGATGGATTAGGGTTCATGTAAGATCTGTAAATTTAGGGTTTTTATATTGTTAATGAAGTTAATCATGTGTAATTAGGGTTTTAGGGTTAGTAAATTCGGAGTTAAATTGTTGGCAGTTTAGAAGGGTCATCTTGCGAGAGTCATAACTTGATCATCCGAATAGCTTTTAATGATTTTCAAAAGCCTAAAATTATCTACAGAGAGTCTACTTTCAAACCCCATAGGTTTCATGAATTAAAAGTGAGTGGAAGGTATTTAAATAATTCAAACAAGATTCGTTGTCAAGGCTGAGTTTTTATGTCAGATTTAGGTCAAATTGTGAGAAGTAAAAACCCTATTTAAAATTTGAATTAGACTTAGCCCTTCTACAGTAGTTAAGTATTATATGTCTATTAAAATTCCCCCAAAGTAAATTAATTAATTCGAAGTCTAAGTATGATTTTTAAGCCTAAACTTTTTAGTGCGCAATCAGACTCGAATTGGGACTGTTTTGAAGTTTGATTTTCTTAGGAGTACTTGTGTATGTAATTGGCTTTTGGGAGTCACAAGGTAGTTAATATACTCATTAATGAACATAGGTGATTTTTGGTTTGAATTATGGAGGTCATTAAGTCAGGGTTTTGAATGCGATAAGTCACGTCAAAATTCTGCAGTTTGGTACGAATTGTGGATTTAACTAGTGAAAATTGAGCTGCTAAGCAAGGTGAGTTTCATAGTCCATCTTTGACTTCGTTTTTTAATGGGTGGAAATGTTGGCTTGTGTTTTTAATAAGGGTTTTGAATTGCTGTGATTATGTGTTTTGCTTTCATGTGGACATTATGTGACTGCTATATGACTTATTATTGCATGTTGAATGTGGTTTACTTGCATGTTCTATATTGACATGTCAAGTGTGATTGATTTAGGATCGGAGGAGTACGCCTACTCAATACTAGTGATTTGGGATCGGACGGGCACGCCTACCCAGTATTGTGGTCCAGACCTAAGTATAAGCTCCAGGTGGTAGGCTTTTTGGTGCTTAAGTGACATATGGGATCGGGGGTAACGTTCCTACCTAGTTGTTGAAATGGATCGGGGGTAACATTCCTACCTAGTTGTTGAAATGGATCGGGGGTAACGTTCCTACCTAGTATGTGGATTGCATGTTAGCATAAGTTCATATTTTTGCTAATTGTCCTATATTTCCGTTTTGATAATCATAGTAATGGTATTTAAAGATGATTTGTGTGTCTTAAAACTATGTCTCTCACTACCTTTGTGTTGTAGTTTTAAGCATCATTTTCAGGTGTGAAGGTCATGTGGTTCTTAGATAGTGAGAAGTGGCTAGAAGAGTACCTTAGATGATTTTGAAAAGTTTATATGGTGGATGTTTGCATTGTATGGATTATATGTTGCAGTCTCTTATTGATGAGAACTTCTTTTCATCAATAAAGACGCCTTTTATGTTTGGGCCTTGTTATGGGTATTGTTATACACTTTATATCTTTACTTTACTTTATGTGTGCTTTTTAGTATTCTCTATATAGACGGCCATTGTGTTGTGATGATATCCTTTCTCGTTACGCCTCGCATTTCCGCCTTGGCGGGGTGTGACTAGATTGGTATCAGAGCCTATGGTTATTAAATGAACTAGTGGTTAAGATAGAATATAGCTAAGGGTCCCTAATATAGTTGCTTTTAGGGTACAGTGTTTGTGTACGTAATATACCGTATGTTATCGCTACTTTAATGCTTTGAAATTTTCCTATTTTGTCAAATTATACTATATTATTGAAATATATACTTTTTATTAGTGGGATCTAATCTGTATATACCCCTTTGTTATTATTTAGTCATGTCTTCCCTACCCCTAGGGGGATTATCGTTGGTGATTGTTTACTCACTGGACCGCGGAGGATGGGTGATTTTTGAGAGAGAAAAAAGTACAAACCAGCGAGGCCCAACATAAGTTATTTCGTTTTCTACCTCGATGCGTTGCTATAATCGAGGATTGCTTTGATATTTTAGGTCACGATGTGACTTCTGTTTTGTTTGATCGATTGAGATTTTATGGTTCGTTAGATGGTTTATCATGTTTTAATTATATTTGGATTATTATTAAGTGCTATGTGGTAGATGTGTGTTATCATTGAGAGGTGTGATCTTGGAAGTAAGTACGCGTGTGCAAAAGGTGCAATTATAATTATGGTCGCGAAATAATTATAACAGGTGTCACACACGTGGACTTGTGTACCTTGATTGTTAATCATTGTTGTTGTATGTATTTACGTATGGATGTAGGTTAGTAGCTTCTGTGGTAGTAGTTTAGAGGTGATGTGAAGTTCTGTGTGGATGGTTTTGTATGGTTAGAGAATTCTTCTCTTGTAACCATTGAGCGATTATAAAAGAATCGAGTTGAGTAGGATGGTGAGGTTTCCTTTCATCTATCGGGTTGCGGATAATTGATGCCTGTATGGTATTGTCGTCGTGATTCTTAAGTTGGTTCGTTAGCTCGTTGTTCGTTGAGATATCCAACGCTCGTGTTGGTATTCTTTTAGTTGTCATCATAGAACTAGTGCTCTATGTTCTCCGTTCGGCGTTTTGATTGGTTTCTCTGTTCTCTTAAAGGTGACGATACTTTTTAGTTGGTTCACTATGAACTGTTGGTATGGTGAGTTCTTATGGTTGTTTGTTTTGCAGAGTTCCTGTGTGTTCGTTTTAAGTAAATGTAACATTTCGTGTATTGGAATCCCTAAGGTATTCTGGGAGTCTATTTTGCTATCATGATGTCTTTTGTTGCGAGTCATAAATTCCTTTTCAAAGTAATTTTGTTGTAGTCGATATCATATCGTTTAGGTGTTAAAAACTTCTTTCGAGAATAAATTATATAAATAAAATGCGACACATTTGTTTTAACCATCTTTTAATTTCTTTTATAATATCATAATTAAAATAAGTTTATGAAAATTTTATTTAAATTTATTTTTACACTTAAAATTATTGGCATTATTAACTAAGGTGATTCTATTGTTTTAAAATGATTGGTATAAGGTTATGAGGGAAAGTTTCCTTGGGTAAAAAGTCAGTTTTGGAACAAAGGTTCTTAATCTTTTAATTAATGGGTCGTGGTACGTGGTAATATTCATTGGGTGTTTCTAGCATCGTTGATGCGTTTGTTAGGTCTGAGGTTCGTTCGTTATGTCGATGTTTATATTCGGTTGTTTCTTCTTTTGGGATTGTGTGATTTTTGGGTCCATACCAATTGGTGCATGTGAAGTTTGGTATTTCTTCATGGCGTGGTTCTAGAGTTGATGGTAGGTCATATCTTCTGAGTGGTGCGATTGATGGTAGCGAAGCGAATAGAATTATTCGCGATTCCAAGTTAGAATTTGAGAATTCTCGTTTTACTTATGCCACAAGAAGGTAGTTAAAAATACCTTAGTGAGCTAAAAAGTGTTTATGGTTCGTGAGGAAACGAACTAAAGAGGATACGAGGTCTCGTAGGAGTACCAAATCATATTAGTCGGATTTAAGTGATACGTTAGTAATATGTGAGCTTCTCAAAGTGTTTCTCAGGATTTAGTGGGTTTTACCCCTCATCGTAGAATAGGATTTTGTATGGAATTATTACAAGGAGCGACGCCGATTTACGAAGGCTCGTGTCGTTTGACGTTTTTAGAAAGGCAAGAGGTGTGGAATGATTGCAGGAGTTGCAAGGTGAGGGTTGGTTCGAATGGTAACTTGTTGTGGGAAGCGTCCGTATTGTATGATGAGAAGAAAGGTGGGTAGTTTAGGATGTGCATGGAGGAGTTGAGAAGAGTGAGATAGAAAATTCGTATGTGATGTCACCAATGGAGGGTGCACGGGGATGACGTAGCTAAGACTATTTTTAGGATGCGTAATGGACACGTTGAAGTTTACGGCTATGCCTTTTGGGTTAACCAATGCACCAGCGGTTTTCATGGAGTTAATGAGCCGGGTGTGCATGGCCGTATATAGACAAGCAGATACGTAATATATACGACGATATTTTAAACGACACCCAAAGTTAAGGAGGAGTATGAGTCGCACGTGAAGATGATCGTGAGGTCACTGTGAAGAGAAGATGTACGTGAAGTTTTCCAACAACGTGGAAGCGGAGCAAAGAGGAAGCTATCTAGATGTGGAAGGAATCAAATGGGTAATGAGCCGATCTTGGCATTACCGGAAGGAGCAGACGATTTCGTAGTATATTATGACGCGCGAAGTAAGGATTTAGAAGCATGCTTGGAAAAAGGGAGAAGGTGATTGCTTGTACCTTTAATGTCTAACGACATGAAGGTTCTTATGAAGGATTGCATGACTAACGTGGTAGGTTTTCTTATAATGCTAAAGGATTTACCGTGAAATTAGTCGTGGAGAGTGATTTCTATACGGATTATGAACGTTTCCAACACACTTTCAATCAGAAGGATTGAACATGAGGAAGAGTCGATGGATGAAGTTATTTAGTGAGTACGGTTTCGAGGCCAAGTACCATCTGAGAAAGGCAAATGTAGTTGTTGAGTCGTGGAGTAGGAAAAAGAGCGAAGCCAAGAATGAGTTCTGGATTGACGTATGACGATCCAAGCTAAGATTGAGAAAGGAGGTTGGTGGTATAAGATAAGACGTCCAAAGCAAAGAACGCGTCAACATGAGATGTTGCGTGGCTTGGACCAACAAGTGTGAAAAGAGATGGAGAGTGGTTCATATTGGTTAGACAAGGTTCGGACCTCTATTTGGAGAGATGTAAGGACCTTGGCTATTGAAGAGGTATATACGACAAAGTATTCTATCCATCCTGGAGCGGATACGATGTTGTGTGGTTTTAGGTTAACTAATCGATGGTTGAGTATCAAGGGTCTGCAAGATTGTTGCTACAACCTGAGTACTCGAGTAGAAGTGGGAAAGGATAACTAAGGATATTGTAGTCAAGTTACCAAGTGTGAGTAGTGGATACGATGCGATTTGGGTGTAGTCAATGGACTGACTAAGTCACTCCATTCCTAGCTATGCTTAGGACAAGTATGGTAGATTTTAGACGTAATTGGAATACTCACTTTCGTAAGATGAGTTTTTCCCTAAGGTGGGGATTATCATTCGGGTATGAGATGTGCATCACTTGAAGCGAAAGGAATGTAGGTTACTGTTTTATGGGCCGTAACTAGAGACAACGAGATTGAATGAAATGAATATGGTTCAAGGATTATGCTAGTATGAGGTTTAACCGTTAGACTTGAGGCTGGTAATCGAGTGACACCTAGAGTATTCAGTTGAAGGATGTATGATGTTTCGAAAAGTATGGTAAGTTGATACCAAGGTAAGTAGGTCCATTTGAGATTTCTGAAAGGATTATCGGTTAAGATTACCTAAAAGAGTTAAGGAGTGTGCATGACACGTTTCGTGTGTCAAATTCGAAGTATTTGGTGAATGCGAGTTTGCATGTGCCTTTAGAGGTAATTAAAGTAGGCAAAACTTTGGTTTTGCTAAAGAAGTATTAGAAATTAATGTTCATTGAGTTAAGATTCGATTGGACTCGAAGGGAGGTCTTTAGGACTTCAGGTACTTTTAGTCATGTCTTCCCCTACCCTTAGGAGATATCGTTGGGAGATTGTTTACCTCAATGGACCCGCGAAGTTGGGTGACTTTTGAGAGAGAAAAGTCAAACCCAAGCGAGGCCCAACATAAGTTTATTTCGTTTCCTACCTCGATGCGTTGCTATAATCGATGATTGCTTTTATATTTTGGGTCGCGATGTGACTTCTGTTTCGTTTAGTCGACTGGGAGAAGGTGAATGCTTGTACGTCGCGACAACTGAAGGATCTTATAAAGGTTTTGACGAGTTTTCTCGATGACGAGTGAGGTTCAATTAGTGGATGTTTCTTTTCGTTTGGGGTTGTTGTGTTGCTAATTGCACCCTTGTGGGGGTAAGAAAAGTCATTAGCAGTTGGATTCGGTTTGTGAAAGTTTGTTGAGATTAAGGTTGACAAGACTCTTTGTTTTGTCAAGGAACCGTTGAGTTTGTGGACCGAGAGGTCAAGAGTTTAAAGCGTAGTAAGATAGTGTTAGTACAATTTTGTTGGAATTCGAAGCGTGGCCCTGAGTTTACTTGGGAACGCAAGGATCAAATTAGGTCTAAGTGTCCTCAGTTGTTTGTCGATAGTGATATTGCCTCGAGTAGTTAAATCTCGGGATGAGATTTTCTCAAGGTGGGGATAATGTAACAACCGTGACTTGAGCAGGTTAGTCAAACCATTAGTGTTGACTTATGTGTCTGTTGCAAATACAGATTTTTTTTCTCCCCCTTGCTCCTTGGTCGACCGAATCCTTAAGAGAAAGAAAAAAAAAGTTTTTTTTATCAAGTTATTAAGGTAATCATTTTATTCCTAGTTTAATCTTTTTAGTTATCATGTTAATTTATGTAATCTAAACATGGTGAATTAAGTTTTCTCATAAAATTTAATTAGGTTTTCTTAATTAGGGTTTAGTCTACTGTAATTAATGGTGAATTAATGATTAGGGTTCATAATTGTAAGTGGTTATGAGTTTTAATGAGGAATTAGGGCTTGAATTGTGCGTTTTGGTGTTTAATTAATGAGCAGAATTTAGGTCAAATTATTGGGCGAATATCTCCATCATGTAGAATGCAAACGACATGATTCTTTTTCTTAAACTGTAGATTTTTGAATCTTCTTTCCATAAAATCTAGCCTCGAAGGTTTTTATGGTCGGGAAGGGGGTCAAATGTTGTAAACTAATACCTAATTATATTTAGCTTATAACTCTCCTAGGATGTCTATAAATACAAACTTAAGATCTCTAAAAAATTTTGAGTTTTATTTTTCCATAGAGGAGAAGAAGAGAGAAGATGATTTTTTTCTAGGGTTTCACTTTAAGGTACGATCCGATTTTTTTTAATTATAGTTTGTTTATAATTCTAGTAACTTAGTTATGATGGATTAGGGTTTAAATTAAGTTTTATAAAGTAGGGTGTGAAATATCTAGAAATTTTATGATATAATAATGTTAGTTTAATCATTAGATCTATTGGTTTAGCGATAAGATCATGCGTTAGGGCTTAGATCACTCGAATTAGATGTTTAATTCACTGCAGAAAGTTAGGCAGTTTTGTAACGAGCATAACTCAATCATAAAAGATCAAATAAATAATTTACAACATACTGGAGATAACCTCAGAGAGTATACTTTCCAGAAAAGTTGTCCTCATGAGTTTTTATGGTCGTGAAGTGGGTCAAATGGTCATTACAAAATCCGTGTGTAAAACAGTAACGAATTCTAGTTTTGGTTTTTATTTTTCTAAAAATACTTAGACATTGAGTTAGAGGCTCTAAGTAATGTGGAAGTTAGTTCATATAGTGTGTGTATTCTCTGAATTATTTCTAAGGTCATAGTGAGGTCTAAGTTGGTTAACCAATGTCATACTTTTAGAAGGTCAGATTCTGGACGAATTCTGAACACTTAGGATTAATGAATTTCTAAGGGGTATTTATAAAAGGGTATTGACTTTGGGAGAGCTATGAGAGGTTAATAGGACATATATGTAGCATTTTGAATTTTGGTTTGAATTGTGGGAGTATTTAAGTAGTGCATTTAGGGCGCGCAAGTAAGAGTAAAATTCTGCTTAAAACCAGAAAGTTTAAAGAGTAGCATTTAAGTATAAATGAAATATGTAAGAATGGGTAAAGGTTTTAAATGATTATAGGACTATGATAGATAGCCTAGGTATCCATCATAGTTGAGGTTACATCATATTAGATTGAATGCCTAATTGATGGTAGCTAATAATGTGTTTAATTGTTTAGATTGTTCGTGAAATTTTGTAAAGTTTTGTTGGATCTTTTTGGAAGCTAAGCATCAGGTGAGTTTCATACTCCCATTTTTTTTATTGTTTTTAAATTGGGATGGAAATGATGCTTGTATTTTTTTTAAATTGTTGTGATTATGTGTTTTGCTTTCATGTGGACATTATGTGACTGCTATATGTTGGGAATTATTGAAAACGACTAAGTGTCGTTTCTGCTGTTAGAGATATTCGTTTCTGCTGATGGCAACCGTTCCTGCTGATTATGTTCCTGCTGGTCATGTTCTCATTTTTGCTGACAGATAAGTTTATTATCAATAGAGAGATCCATAGAGGATCATTGTTTATAATTATTCTTCTTTATACTGCATCGTTTAGTTTCCGCCTAAAAAAATTGTTAGAGTCTCTCACGTATATACTTGTGATTACATAAGTACTATACAACCACAAAGGCTAGAAGATCTATCTAGTTCTAGATCCTATCAGAGTATCCTAGTTTCCACCAAAATCAATTGCACATGATCTAACCATATCATCCAGAGTCCGAATGATATGCTTACTCTGACCGTTAGTCTGAGGATGGTAAGCAGTACTCATATCCAGTTGTGTTCCTAATGCTTTCTATAGCGATTGCCAAAATCTTGATGTGAAACGACTGTCGCGATCAGATTTAATTGAAACAGGCACACTGTGCCTCGCCACGATCTCATTGATGTACAATCTCACAACTCTCTCCATTTTGTAATCTTCACGGACAGCTAAGAAATGCACAGATTTGGTTAGTCGATCAACGATGACCCAAATCGCGTCATGTTCGCTACTGGTTCTGGGTAGCTTGGTTATAAAATCCATAGTGATCTTCTCATACTTCCACCCAGGAATCTCTCGCTATTGAAGCAATCCTGATGGTTTTTGGTGTTC
>BQNB010118481.1:3941-20984 GCA_026074375.1 Tanacetum coccineum | reverse complement strand
ACAAATGCAAACCCTAATTTTTCCCGGTTAAATCGTGAGTTCATATCTCAACATAAAAATGAAAAATATAATTAATACTCAAGAATAAATTAATGACCTGAAATTGACGGATTGTCACAATTTACCACTTGTATAAGTCTTAAGACATGTTGAGGGTTTTAAGGAAGTCTTGGTCAAGATAGCTTAGTCATGGTCTTAGTTATTATGAGTTATAAGTTGTACAAGTCTTGAATAAGTGTTTGTGTGCTCTTGGTTCCCTAATATGGGAGTCATCCCCCGAAATTTAGGAGGGGGGAGGAAGTACTAGTTGATTTTTGATCTTTTATAAAAGATATTTTGCATACTTGAAGTTATAAGTTGGTATAGGTAAATTATAATGTGTATACTTGTAACATTTAGTGTTTAGTTGGTTTCCTTTATGTACAATTCAGCTACCATGAGTAACATAGGTGAATTTTTATAAAACTTTGAGCATTGGGTATAAAAATGAGTATTTGTTGAAGCGTAGAAAAGTTTTGGTGGTTCCGGGTATGCCTAAACGTATTTTATCGCGAAACGTAAACACTTTACGTACAAATAAAAATAAAATGTGCAAAGTTAATAATTATCCTCCAATTATTTATCTAACACTTGCTTGACGTAAAAATTTAATTGTTTGATGCCCATTTACGTTGAATGACAATTTTCAGCTTACGTGATTTAACTTAACGATTAGAATTAAAAGCAAACGCTTACAAGACTAAAAATAAATAGTGAAATAAATAACGTCGTAAATGACCCAAAAATACGGGGTGTTATAACACTTGTTGCACATTTCTACATAATTCACAGAATCATTCATAGCAACAGAAGAATTCATATTCACAGAAGTATTTATATCCAATGAAGAATTCACAACAATATTCACAATATCTTGAGAAATGATTAGATCCAAGAGTCGATCGTTTTCAATCAAAAATTGTTCTTTTGAATTTCAAAGCTCTGTTTGTCTACATGATACTATTGAACAGCAACTTCCATCTGGTTAAAAATTGTTTGTATTTCGTTATCTCATTTAAAAGATCTTTATCAAAAACATTAAATATGTCTTTTCAGGTCTTTAAAAATGGAATTATTTCTTTTAGAAAAACAGCTTTAGTGTGTTCCAACCCCTATTCCCTTTCTGTTAAAGCATCGGGCGTGATCTGCTTTTTCACCATATTGTCAAATTCGCCAAGATGGTATTTAAGCTTTTTAAGGCTTGTATTAACCAGGCTTACCTTAGGAAGTTCTCGAGGAGCGTCAATTTTGACAGCGAAGAAGCAGATTGGTCAGTATTAGGGTGTAAAGTTTGTAACCGAAAAGCTTGTTTATCAGACAGTTCTTGTTGTGGGATAAAACGTTTACCAAAATCTTCAGATAATCGATTTAACTCTGCATAATTAATTGGTTTAATGTTAACTTTCTGTTTTAAAACTATTGGATCACTTTGTTTTAAAAGCATTTTGGATCGACTCTCTTCCTCAAGCATCAAAGTCTCTTCAGAATCAAAAATTGAAATCACATTGGTTTCCTTAGTAATAACACTACCATCATAAAGCATTGGCCTAATCTGCTGAGCTTTCTTAAGACATAAAGGATTTTGAAAACCAAGAGCTTGTTCAGGTTGTTATCATAGAAAACTTGTGGTTTTGTGAGCATATGCACAGTTTGCGCGGATTGACCTATTTTACAAACAATATTGTCCAATTCTTTAACTTTCTTTTCCAAAGCAATTTCTGTATCAATATTCTTAGCTTCCTTTTCCTTGGATTCGTTTTTGAAAACATTAAATGTTTTTGTTAACAATTCATTTTCCTTTGATTGTTCAAAAAGAGTTTGTTTAAGATAGTTAATTTTTTTTTTCAAAATATGCAAACTTTGCATTTTTCTCCCGAATTATATCATCCATTATAAGATTTTCTCGAGTACTTAAATCTAAAATTTGTCTTTCTTCTAGCAATTTACCCGTACTTTATATCTTTTAAGCTCAGCAAATAAGGATTCATTGGCAATTAGATTGTCCTTATTCACCTTGTTACAATTAGTTACTTGATTTGACAGTTGTTTAAACATAGATAATCTTATGGCATCTTGTTGTGCAGAAGAATTTGTATCCTGAACAGCTGCATTTTGTGTTTCAAGAAGATACTAAGATTAAGGAATGATATTGCTATCACTTATTATCTCATTCTATGGATAATTTACAAGATAAGTTTGTTCAAAATACGACATCTCTTGCACACTTTGATTTAGCATATCAGTATGAGTGTTTTCAGAGTGAGGTACCATGGAAAGAACATCTGATCTGTAACTAGACAAATTGGCCATAAGAACTGCCTTGGCTGTAGAGAAGTCATCACAGTCAGAATCATATGCATCCAAATTATCTGCTTGATATGATGCATTGTGTGTAATGACCGTTTGTGTAACTAGACCTTCTGCAATTCCAGGGTCTGCTAAAAATTCCAATTCCTCCTCATTTAGAACTTTACCAAATCCTTGTGCTTCAACCAAAAGAACTTTAACTCTAAACCATGTAGCATCCCTTTTCCTCTTTGGCTTTGGACACTGTCTTGCCATATGACCTTCCCCTTGGAAGTTAAAACACTTCACAACTCTTTGTTGACCTGAATTAATCCCTCCCGTTCTTAAGATGTTAGCCCTTGTTTCAGATATACCAGCAGCAAATGAAGATTGTCTCCCTTGTACTGGTTGAACAGTCACCCTTCCATCATGAATAGTTGCTTGTTGTCTTGGGTTGGAGGAATTTATTAGATGATTGTTAGTAGATGGGAAACAAGATGTGACGACAGTAGACAGAAATGACATCATTTTGTTAATGGCATCAATAGGGTCAGCTCCTTGCTTAAACACAGGAACTGCTAGACCAGATTCTATCTGTGGAAATTTAGCTAAATGTGTTTGTTGATTAACTATAGAGACAGTATATTCAATTTGAGGAACGGATTGTGGTTGTGGGTAAGCATCTTGATGAACTGAGGATGTGTAAGCATTTGAATTCGGTGTTGATGGATAGGAAATTGCAATAGGTGTGGCTGGATGAGTAGATGAATAATGTTGTGTAGGATGAATTGATCCATATTGAGGATACGGAGATGGTGAAAACTGTTGTTGGGATTGTGGATTGTTGTACGAAGATTGATAAGTGTTGAAATGAGACAGAGTCTGTTGGTGATTGGCAAATAATGCAAGTGGATCATGATTGCGCTCACGCATAATACGAACTTCATTTGCGTGGAGTTCGTGTTGTTGAAGATATGCATGAAGATGATCAAAGTTGGTAGT
Organism: Tanacetum coccineum; assembly: GCA_026074375.1. Classification (NCBI taxonomy): domain Eukaryota; kingdom Viridiplantae; phylum Streptophyta; class Magnoliopsida; order Asterales; family Asteraceae; genus Tanacetum; species Tanacetum coccineum. The sequence continues at coordinate 17,657 of BQNB010118481.1, read as the reverse complement.
ATGCAAATCTTTTATAATCTTGACATCAGTCACAAACTTACTCCATTCAGGTGGAAGACTGTTTAAGAACTTGGTATTCACTTGAAATTGCTCTAGTTTCATTTTGTTAATGTTCATGTCATTGATCAGCTGAGTAAATCTTAAGTAATACTAATGAAGTGATTCCCCCTTGATTTGAGAAAACTTATCAAATTCATCATACAGTTTACACTCCCTTTCCTGTTTTGTCAATAAGGTACCTTGCATTAGTAGTTGAATTTTTTCTCATAGATCATTGGCAACTCTATGATGATTAACAAGTGAATAGATATAAGATGGTAAACCTTAAAGAACGATATTAGTTTCCTTGAGATCAAAATCAGCTTGGATTTTCTCAATAGATGACAATTCAACATATTTCTTTGTCCTGGTCACCCTATTTTCTTTAATTATAGGCCAAACGAGTGGACCGTGTTTGACTGATTCAAGTATCATTCTTCCATGCTCTCTGTTTTACATGTATAGTTCCATTCTACTTTTCCAAGAATCATACAAGTCTTTGTCCAACATTGGTGGACGATTGTCAGCACCAGAGAGTATCATGTACTCAGCAAGAGTATTATTTTGTCCAATTGAAATCATTGAATCTATTTTGATTTTATATGTGATAAGATGAAAGATGATCATACAGTGATTGGAGGTTGTTGTGTTAAAGTGAGGTTTGATTAATGTGTTTGAGTCTTTGGAATACACAGGATTTTATAATTCTTGATGAAACCGAGAAAATGAATTTTCACAGGATTTTACAAATCAAAGAACAACCGTATAATTATCCTAATGGAAGTGTATAATTCTCCCAAGTAAAGCGTATAAATCTCCTAAGCAAAGCGTATAATTCTCCAAACAACGTATAAATCGCCTGAAGATTTATGTATAAATCGCCCAACAATATACGTATAATTCGCCCAATAATATACGTATAAATCTCCCAATAATATACGTATAAATCACCTGAAGAGTATACGTATAATTCGCCCAATAATATACATATAAATCGCCTAAAGAATACACGCGTATAATTCGCCCCTATGTATAAATCGCCTAGTACACTTCGAAACTCAAAAACCAAAAATCTTAAAAAGACTCACGTTTTGACGTTTTAACCTGATTTTTCTTGTACTTCTTACCTATCTAAGACTATTAGAACCTTAAAAACATAAACTTTAACGTTTTTGACACGAAAAATGTGAAATCAAGATTCTTGGTACAAAACCCTTGTTCAAACCAAAAAGACTCAAAAAGATAGAATTTTTGATAGTTTTTCAAAGATTTTCTTTTACAACTAGACTTTACTAAGGTAAATAAGTAATAAAGTAGCAAAATTTATGGTTTTAAACACAAAAGATGAAGATCTTTTGGTTGGTTCGAACCACATACACAAGTACACTATGCACACAAAACCTTCACAAACACCCCATGGCTTTTGATTCCAATTGTAAGATATCTTAACACACACATGGTATGGATTCTATGTAGAGTTTTAAGAGAGAAAGAGAGGTGGTTGGATGAACACTTAGTGAGAGAAAGTAAGAAAGAAATGTTAGATTACTATGTGAAATGAAATGAACAACCAACACCCTTTTCATGGCATGGAAAGTAAGTGGCCGGCTATAGGCTTAGGTCCATGTACTTTCCATGGGCTTTTGCTTATATAGCCTATCTAGTTTCTAAATATTACTTAACGAGCTATCTACCGATATTTATGAAAGTGACCGATACTTTCGTATTCCTAACAATTTCTTTCAATTTTGATTTTTCTCTCTTACCTTTGATACCCCTTCTAAAACAGTTAATTTTGGATGCATACGCGTGCTTCCAATTTTGAACTTGTTGAACCACTAGAAGAACTCTAAAGAACCTTGAATCGTAGACTTCCTAGACGAAACAGGAGAGTTTCATTCAAACGAAGGGACGAACGACCCGATAATCTAAGAGAGGTCTATCCACCTATCCTCGATATCGCCCATTTTCGTCACTTCCTCAACCTTTTTGAAATTCATGACCCTATGGCTAATCCCGATGATGAACCTATATGGGCAGCTAACCGCGTTGTCTCCTCGACTCCCGGTCCAACAATCACCATACCCGTAACTGCTAATGAATTCACCATTAAAGATGATCACTTGACTCTTGTCAAAGGAAACCTATTCGATAGAAGTATTAAAACCGATCCTTACAAACACATTTACGAATTTCTAGGTGTATGTGATATGTTCAAATACGGATCAACAGAAAATGAAGCTTTCCGACTAATGATGTTTCCCCTATCACTCACAGATGAACCAAAAACTTGGTTGGATAAACTTAACGAAGGAACCATTAAATCCTGGGACGAACTTTAAACTACTTTTATAAGATGATTCTTTCCCCCAGCTTTATTCGACTGACTTCTCGGAGAAATGCGAGCATTTTCCCAACATGACCATGAAACTCTAACCGATGCATGGCTCCGTATAAAAGACTTATTAAGATATTGTCATGGACACGGTCTAACCAAAGGTAATATTATTAAAATCTTTTATCACGGCCTAAATGAAATGACCCAAGAAGCACTAAATGCTATAGCTGGAGGCATCTTTCTCTATAAAACCCTAAATCAATCCTATCAACTTCTCGAAGACAAAGTCTTACTCAAACTTGATTGGGCTAAAAACCAAAAACTCAAAGCTCTTGTTCGCAAAACTGTAGCTTTCACCGATGAAGGCAGCAGTAATTCCGATACTAACAAAATTATGGCAAGAATGGAAGCCATGACCATGAAAATGGATGTACAATACAAAGAAATTAAATCTTGTACCGAATGCAATCACTACGGAAGTAATCACTCAACCGCATATTGTAACGACGATGACACACCCATGTCTCGTGAAAAAGAAACAAAACTTATGCAAATCTTCTAACGTACTGGTTTTTACAATGATTATCGCGATCGTGACTCAAATCACGATAATTGGCGTTCAAGCAAAAGAAACGATTACAACAAAGACTATTACTGATCCAACTCTGATGATAAACCCGACATCCAAAAACAATTAAGATAATTCATAAAAGCTCAACAATCAATAAAAAGCCTTTGTTAAAGAAACATTCATGGACCTTAAAACAAAACTAGAAACAACCACCAAAAATCATCAAGCCTCAATCCAAAATTTATAAGCAAAATTTAACAAACTTGCTGACAAGCAATCTGCTTGACCTTCTGGATCTCTTCCAAGTATAATCAACCAAACCCTCAAGGTAACCCACCTAAACCATACACACAACCTCAAGCTCAAAATAAGCAAGTAAATGTCGTATTTACAAGAAGTGGTAGATCCTATGACCCACCCACCAACCCTAATAATCCTCAAAATGATTTTTAAAATCCTGATGAATTTAATATTGATGATGAAAACAAAGAATCGAGTCCAACACCTATACCTTAAACTTCAAAACCAAAAGAATCACCTACACCCAAGCCATATAAACTAAGAATTCCATATCCTCAACGCCTTCGAAAAGAGAAAATGGAAGCCAAATATGGAAAATTTCTCGACATGATCCGAGCTGTTTGAATCGACGTACCTCTTGTCGACATCCTAGCAAGAATGCCAAACTATGACAAATTTCTCAAAGAACTTGTCAGTAACAAACATAAGCTTGAGCACATTTCTTTAGCTTTTCATTGCGATGAAAGCTAAACTATTATCCAAACCAAACTTCCACCAAAACTTGGAGACCATAAAAGTTCTCTTATTACATGTACCTTTAGCAAAACCTTCTCTTGCAACGCCTTGGCCGATCTTGGCGCTAGCATCAATCTTATGCCATATTTTCTCTATGCAAAATTATCTCTAAAAACTCTCAAACCAACTAAAATGAGCATGAGATTAGCAGACCGATCATTCCAATGCCCTATTGGGATAGCTGAAAATATGCTAGTCGAAGTTGGTAAATTCACTTTCCCTATGGATTTCATTATTCTCGAAATGGAGGAAGGCAACAGAGTTCCTTTTATCCTAGGAAGACCTTTCCTACATACCGCAGATGTCGTAATTAACGTAAAATAGAAACAACTCAATCTTGGAGTTGGTTCCGAACGAATGGTCTTTTCAATCGATTCCACGATGAAACATTCCTATTCTAATGATGATACATGTTTCTGCATTCATCTCATTGATGAAATCTTAGAAGAAGATTTTGATGCTCTACTCTATGAAGGAAGTAAAATCCTTTACTCCATCGAAGGAACTCCTCTAGAAGATAAAATCTTTTCCGAACTCGATGAATTCATAGCAATGAATATCGAATAAAATACTAAACCTGAAATCAATGAAGAAGAAATAACCTTCGAAAAAATCACATTCAACACATCTTATAAAATCATGAAATCCCTTGATGAACCTCCTACGGATCTTAAACTCAGACCTCTTTCTGATCACCTAAAATATGCATTCTTGGAAGAACCTTCTTTTCTTCATGTGATCATTTTATCTCAGCTTTCTAAATAAAACAAAAATAAGCTTATCTCTGTTCTTAAAAGACACAAGCAAGCTTTTGCTTGGAAAACAGCAGACTTTCCTGGTATTTGTCCATCTTTCTGTAAACATAAAATTCAACTTCTAGATGACAAAAAACTAGTTATTCAAAAACAAAGACAATTAAATCCAAATATGCAAGAAGTAGTTAAAAAGAAATAGTAAAACTCCTTGATACGGGTATTATATATCCAATAGCCTATATCCCTTGGGTAAGCCCCATTCACTATGTACCAAAAAAAGGTGGTATCACCGTTGTAACAAATGAAAAAGATGAACTTGTCCCAACAAGAACCATTACGGGTAACCGCATATAATTTTTCTTCCAAAAATGTAACAAACTTGTCCCGTAATGGTTCTTGTTGGGATACATTTTATATGCGGGCAACCGCGAAAAAGATGAAATTATATACGTTGTATATAATTTTTCTTCCAAAAATAAAATGTATCCCACATAGTAAGGCATATCCTACTCAGATTGCCATTATAACTAGCACAAAATAGTCCACTAAATTGTGATGTAAATTCTAGCCTTTGATGCATATCTTTTGCACATTTTATGATAGTGCCGGTAATTTAGTGGCTCTAGAACTTGTGCTTGATTATCATTTACTAGAACGCAATAAGATTAATTTATAGACAATTTTGCATGATAAGAGGTAAAATAATCCTCATGTAATCCTGCTATTCTACAACAATTGCTTTTAGTGCTGAAATCTCCCATGTACACTAAGCTCAATATATAAAGTCATGTGCCAGCCTTAGTTATCGTTATTGTTATCGTTTGGTATTAAAAAAAGAGAATAAGAAAAAAGAGAAAAAGTAATATGAAATGTTGTTATAAGGATTTGGTTTGGAACATGTCATTATATTTCCCATGTTCACCAATATCATATTCCTACAGTTTGCCTCTTTGAGATTTTGTCTCGTGCTCACGCCCCATCGGTTGTGTTTATGTGTCTTGTACAAGCATATGTTAGCTATCTAGATTATGTCTGTGCAATTTGAGTGATCTCACAAATAAAAATCCAATATGAGTGACTTGTGTGAATAAATAAATACATCCATTATGTGAGGTGCTTATGTTATATGTCTATGCCTGAAAAGTTATAAAACTAGATAAAGACGTGTTAAAATAATAAAAATAATTTTCTTTGTGTCTACGATAAATGAATCTTGTTTTCTCGCTTTGATTGCTTGAGGGCAAGTAATAGCTAAGTGTGGAGGGATTTGTTAACGCCTTAATTATACATATCTTCAGTGGCGTTATTGCATATATTATTCTCATTTCTCGTGAACTTTCGATACTTAATAGCATGAAATGTATGCAGGTTTACTTGAAGATAGTCCAAGCATAAAGAGTCTAAGATACAAGTTTTTATGCCTTATGGAAGTAAAGCTAGAATAAAATAAAGAAATAAAGTCCAAGAAATAAAAGAAGTACGACACATAATCTTCTGTGTGCGCCGTACTTATCCTTGAAGTGAAAGGAACCAGTCAGAGTTAATATGCGCCGGTTTTTCCAATATGTGCGCCGCACTTATCTCATTCATTAATGAAAATTTGCCGCCAAGCACAGAAGTACGCCACACAAATAAGTTTATGTACCGTACTTCTGGTCCTGAAAAGCCTATAAATAGCGAGGCAATCCCAGCCATTTCATACACACTCTACTATCAAATATCAATCTCATCTCACGAATTCCATAAGAAACATAACGATGACGGGTTATAGTTATATCGAATAAAAAGGGGTATATTGTTTGAGTATTGTAATCGGGTTACTAGCGAAATCTTGTGTAAACCATTCTCTATCCGAATCTTGTGTAAACCATTCTCTTATTACTCTATGATTGTGTCGTTGTAAGGTTGTAGTTTATGATAGTTCAAGTTTTAAATTTATATTTTGCCGACTTTACCTAAAACAACACGTTAACGGGCAGTGTACCCGGTCAAATGGAGTTTCGTGGTAAGTAGGGTGTTGATCACTAACAGCGAGAACTAATCTTTTATTTTATCAATATTTTGGTTAACTAAACTAAGTTAATTTAAACTATGTTAATTCTATTCTATGTTAAATATTGCTAAACCTATGTTAATCTTAATTCTAACGGATAAGGGGGGTTTTTAGCCTGAGATAGTGGTACAGGCTTGTGGCAACTTAGATCAAATTAAGACATAATAACACACGCAAGCAAACAGACAAAAGATAGAAGAGCGGTCTAGCCAAATATAAGAAAACTGTATTAACCATGATTAATCCAATTAGAATGTTGTTTGTTTATTTAGTGCAATAAATACTTATCTTGAGGCGGCATATCATTCTTAAGACTTAGGCGTTACTTCTATCTAAGACCTAGACAAGTAGAATTTTGTCATAATTAAACGCATCCGCATAAAGCATCCAATTTGCTGAATATAATCTATCTTAGGGGTTAAAGCAATGGTGATCTTGTTAAACCCTAGCTCATAGAGACTTTACCCACTTACTACTTAATGGCAATTTATATACTAGTAGTCCACTAGCCAAGTCTTTACCAATTGATTAAGAAGGTACTCGTTGATCCCATGGGTCACCTATCGGTCTAACTAAGCTCACTAATCTAAAGGCGAAGATAGGTCATTATTTGTGATCCTATTAGTCTTGATATATAAATCACTATATGGAGAGCCATCCCGACATCTAGCTAACGTGGTCTTTATTACTAGATCCTGGAATGATAGGTCGCATACAAAAGCACATAAACAAGTATAAATTGATAAACATAAACAAGCAATCAACGATAAATTAAGCATTCGAGATAAACAAACCAAGCGTTCAAATCTTCATAATAATGGCTAATACCCAAGGTTATTAACCCTCAAACGTCATAATCAATACAAGAGTAATAATTCAACCAAGGTATACTAACCAAGTTAAACGAATGATACCAAAAATCGAACGATTACTAGAGTATAGGATATTACAAAGTGTTTCCTATGAAATTAGTAGCTTTGCTTGATCTCTTCTGCTCATCTTGTCATTTGAAAATCAACTTTTGTGGTTAAGGTATCGAAAATACGATCAAGCACACTGAAACCCGTTTTTAGGTTTTCTATTTATAGGGTCTAGAATTTGGTCAATACGGCGTATCGAGATACATGGATACGGCGTATCGGGGGTTTCTTGGAGTAGGGACCACGTTTGATATCCTCCAGAATATTTTATTACTTTATATTGAATACGGCGTATAGAGTCCTCCTGGATACGGCGTATTGAACTTTATTCCTTCGTGTTCTTTTGTGAAGTGTAGGCACAGATACGCCGTATCTTCCTTGATGGATACGGCGTATAGGATGTCAGAATAGTAATCTTCATATTTCTTCGTTTAAGCTCCAGAATGCATGCCTTTTTTCTAATCCATAATTACTATAATTCTCAAATACAAATGATTAAGTATCAATTCTTGCAATAATCATACAAAATGGGTTATTTACATGGGATAAATGATGCTATAAAAGTGACGTTATTTAATGTCATCAAATATCCCCCCACTTGAATCCTACTTGTCCTCAAGTAGCCTTTAGAATTTATGAAAATGAATCCCTAAGGATTTTTTCCGTTAAGCATTTATTTGATCAATTACAAGTACACAACCACACCTCACAAAATAGGAAGATGAAAACACTCAAATCACTCAACTAATCTATGTGGTAACATGTAACTAATTCGCTCAATTGCTTGGTCATGACGGGTATTCTATCATAGGCTTGGCAAGGATACACATGTCCACCACTAGAGCTAAGGAGTAACAAGTTTATAAAGGCAAATTAGGTTTTATTTTAAAGGCTTAGGGTTGATCATTCTAACAATCTTTCACCAAAAGTACCACACCAACAAGGCAACTGAATCACACATACATGGCCGTAACAACGGAATAGACATGCGTGTTAGATCACATCCTCATTCGAGTTTAACCAAGGGTTAGGATGAAGAATGATATAAGGTATGGATCTTCTAACTTTGACCAAAATCAATAAACCAACAAGGCAGCTGAATCACACATACATGGTCGTAACGACGAAATAGACATGCATGACTTGATCACATCCTCATTCGAGTAAAACCCAAGGTTAATGATTAGGAAAGAGAGATAAATTATTGTTAAATAAAATTTACGAAACAAATAGATTAAGTCCAAACAAATAAGGAACAAGTTGCTAGACACTTTTTCCCGACCATTACCAAGATAAAGACACAACTGTCTATACACGTCTTCATCATGGATCAAAAACAACAACCTAAGTTGGCATTCTCGTAACAGTCAACTCCCAATCATTCCATACTTTACATACTTTACAAATACAAGTGGCGATATTTACCACTTTATACAAAACTTTACATCGTTGATTTATAACCATCCATCAACGAATAATCAATCCTTCAAATAATTCCATTGTTTTAAGCTTTAATGAATCGACTATCTTGAAACTTTCCTCCTCTTTTTTATTGCAGTTTTCTATTTATTTGTATTTTTTTAACAATAAATAAACTATGAAATCTTGATGTAATTTCACCATCTTCACGATCATAATAATTCTAGATAATTTCTTCCATGATTCTTCATTCTTCGGACGTATCAATAATTGTGATGGTAGTAAAAATACATGAGCTTTGACTACTTTTTACATTCCCATTGCAATGTGCAAATTTCCCAACCATACCAAAGATAGAAAGTGACACAAGACATAGGAAATACATACTTTACACTTTAAGCAACGAGCAACTAATAAATGGACTTAATCTAACAGGGTAGATTGAGGTGTAAAGGTGTAACAAAACAAATAGTTGGTGTTATCCTAAAGGATTAGCTCTATAGGTTTTTCTAGTTGTATCTTACTCTTAAAATGAGAGTAAACAAAGGGTTTATACAGGGGTTAACTAACCAGTGTAGTTAGTTAATAAATCAACACTAGCTGGGTACCCGCGCAATGCGGCGGCGGGTGCCCAGTAACTAAATATTGTGGTGAGCAAACGTTGTTCATTTATATGTTTTTTCTAACAATAACTTTACTAAATAATGACAAATTTTATTTAAAATAACTATAACCCATACCGATGCAACTATTTCACATCCAAATAACATAAGATTAAAATCAAAGAGAATAACATAAGTAGCATATTCAAAAATATAACTTAAAGATAAACATCAATACAAAATGAAATGTAATTGACATAAACACAAAAATGTCCAACTATTAATATGCATAATTAGCTGCAATATCTTTATTCGCAAAATCTGTAGACATTAAAATAGAATTGAAGGGATCATTGGAATCACCAAAAGTAGCTTGAGTATCTTCGTGTGGTACAACTATCACATCATCATCGTTGAACCTATCACGAAACCTCTTAAATTCATTAACTTTTTGAATTTGTAATGAAAACAAAAGACGTTAACATTGGTTTAATAATAATAATTATACTTTATACTGATGGTTCCATGTACCAGTTTCTCCAATTCTTCATATTTCCAATCATAATCAAGAGGTTGTGCGTATAGTAAATAAATAAAATGGGTATATGTTATTATAATGTTATATTATATTCTCATTCAAATGTGAATTACCTTTTTACAATTGCGTGCCGTAACTTGTTTTAATGTTAAGCCATAATTCATCTTCTCCACAAAATCCCAAGTTGTGATTATTGTCTTAACATAAAAGATACACAAATAAATGTAAAGTTTAAGCGATCTTATTAAAAGGTAACTTTTTTGATAGGATAGTTTAGGTACTTGCTAGTAAGTACAACGACACTAACGAAGTAAAGATCAAAAGATATACTAAATTTACCTCAACACTTGAAGCAAATCGTGCATGATGTCTTCATCTTCAAGTCGAACATCCTTTAGGTCATTTTGTCAACGCTATCCGGGTTAATCTAAATAACAAAGTGAAAAAGATAACTCGTTAACAATATAATAATCGAATAAAATAATCATGAACCTAATTGTTTATAAAAAAATGTTTTTTACCTTAACGATTGATGAAGATTTGACTTGTCGAATGATGTAAGCCATGGTCTTAGACCCCATTAAAGTTATAATATTTTAGATTAAAATTTTAATGATGGATTATTAATGTTAATCATATATATATATAAAATTCACAAATAATCCATTTTTATAAAGTAGTAGAGATACATACTATTAAATGAGTAGTTTCAACATTAAATATTTGTAACCATCTTGACCTATTAAATTAACGGTTTCAACATTAACTTAATGGCCATGATTATGATCATGTAACCACTATACATTCATGGAGGAGGTTATGAGATTAATTGGCTAATTAATGTTAATAACTCCTTTTGACCATGAGTTATAAACTCTTTTAAATGGGCTATTATTAACACATGCTAGTTAAAAAACGTATACATTAAATCTGGTGTGAATTTTAACATGTGTATGATGAACATTGACTAATGGCTTTATATCTTTCCAAACAAAAAATGTTTTGGTCCCTTAAAAATGTATATTAATAACTTTTTTTCAACTTTTATGCGTTACAAGTATTGATATGGTGGTTACTTATTTATTTTTCTTATTAAATCACTTATTTGATCATTAATACGACGGTTACAACTATTGAGGTTACAAGTATTGATCAAGTTTTGAAATCCTTGCATAACAAGAAATGTTTTGATCCCTTAAAGATTTGAATACTTCTAATTTTAGATGCCCTAAATGGTTTAAAAAGTAGTAGAGATAGAACATTTAAAATTTAAATATTAAAATCGCACGGCTTGAAATAACATAAGTATAACATCCCATTTTAATCATTACATTTGAGATATCTTAACAAATTTACTAACATAATTCTCACATCAAATATATGGCTAACAAATTTGTTACAAAAGTTACGATTAACATTTATTACACTAATAATAATTAACAACAAAGTTATAAATAACTAATAAAACTTTCTATCAAATGTTACACAAAAGTTTATATTAAAATCTACATAAAGTTTAATTACAAACTTCAAATAAACATATAAGAAAATCTACCAACAAATATTAACAATAACTAATCATTTTGTGGCGATAAAAAATATTCCCATGGCGTTAGTGAGCATATTCCGGTGGTAATACATATTCCGGTGACGCGTAGCAATATCCTGTCAACAACAGTGGCCGAAACAATTAGGAAAATGATGAGAGTTTCTGTGCATATCTATTAAAAAACTTGAGTTCTACAAAATAAAGACATAGATCTATAAAAAATACCTTTAAAAATAATAAAAACAAACATTAAATTATGAAAAACCATTTTCTGATATAGAGATTCCGGTAGTGAGGTTTCTGTGTTGGTTGGTTTCCGTTAAAAAAACTTTAGGTCTACAAGAAAATAATATATCAAAAAGAAATTTTAAACCTTAAAATAAACATAGATGTAGCAAAAAAACAACATAAAAACCTCAAAAAAAAACTCAACGGCTGCAGCAGCTTTTAGGCGACAATGACTACATTATTTCTGACGACTCAGAGGCGGCGGTTGTTGCAAAAAAATATAATTCTCACATCAAATATATGGCTAACAAATTTGTTATAAAAGTTACGATTAAAATTTATTACACTAACAATATTTAACAACAAAGTTATAAATAACTAATAAAACTTTCTATCAAATGTTACACAATTTTATATTAAAATCTACATAAAGTTTAATTACAAATTTTAAATAAACTTATAAGAAAATCTACCAACAAATATTAACAAGTAACTAAGCATTTTGGGGTGATAAAAAATATTCCCATAGCGTCAGTCACGAAAGCAGCAGATTCTGGTGGTAACACATATTTCGGTGACGCGTAGCAATATCCTGTCAATGGCAGCAGTGGCCGAAACAATTAGGAAAATGATGAGAGAGTTTTTGTGCATATCTATTAAAAAACTTGAGTTCTATAAAATAATACATAGATCTATAAAAATACCTTCAAAAATAATAAAAACAAACCTTAAATTATGAAAAACCCTTTTGCGATATAGAGATTCCGGTGGTGAGGTTCCTGTGATGGTTGGTTTCCGTTAAAAAAAATTCATATCTACAACAAAAAAATCTATCAAAAAGAAATTTCAAACTTTAAAATAAACATAGATCTAGCAAAAACCAACATAAAAACCTCAACGGCTGCAACAACTTTTCAGGCAACAACGACTACATTTATTTCTGGTGACTCAGAGATGGAGGTTGTCGCAAAAAAATGTTATAAATCGAAACCACTTTCTTAAAACCACATAAGCCAATAGCAGAAACATAAACCGAAGCCACCTAACCCACCAAAACAACCTAAACCATCTAGCAATGGTAGTTATTTGGTAGACGGCGGCGGTGATGGTGGTTGTCAGTGGGTGGTGGTTTAGAGAGAGTGTGTTTTGTGTGATATGTTTTTTGGATTTTATATGGGTGTATATGTTGCGAAATGGGCTTTTAATAGACTATTACAAAATTAGTTGTTATGAAATGTGCTCTTTAGAACATGCGTTTTAAATAGATGGTTACAAAATTAGTTGTTATGAAATAGGCTCTTTAAGACATGAGTTTTTAATAGACCGTTACAAAATTAGTTGTTATGAAATTGGCTCTTTAAGAAATTTAATTTTTCGATTGTAACTTCTAATCATATTGTGTATTAATTTTTTAGGAAAAGACAAATCTTTCTTTAATAAGCAAAGTTTTGTGTTTTTAAACTTTTTAAGACTTCTATTTATAGAGGTCTCAAATGCGTTATAAAGTAATAGAGATATAAATGCTTTTTGGGTGTATTCCTAGAAATTTATCAATTTAAACAAGTTAGTCCATCTAAATCCATAGTACTCATTATTGTGGTCTCGAATAGATATACCAAGCCAAGTTCTAAAGTCTACTACATTACCGGCACACTCATATATTTTGTAGAATTTGGGTAAACATTTAGAAACGGATAAGGCTGAATCCTCACAATATCTAATAAGGGTTATGTGTGCAGGTTATGTAATTGGTAATTTCACAAAAGTATTCTTGAAAAAATTTTAAATTTGAGCATAATTTAAGCATTTTAATATGAAAAATAGGATAAGTAACGTTCTAATTCCCATCCCCCCACTTAAGTTATACAACGTCCTCGTTGTATAGATA
>BQNB010118479.1:0-20985 GCA_026074375.1 Tanacetum coccineum | reverse complement strand
AACATAATACATCAACTGCAATATGAAATACAATAACAAAGTTTCCCCCGCCGCAACGCGCGGACAGAATTCAAACTTGTTAAACACATGTCTCAAAGATTGAACTTATAACACGTGTTGACCTTTGGTACCATATATAACTTATAATTGGTGCCACACATTTGGATGTGCTATTGTCGGTATGTAAATCATGGAATTATAATGTTATATTTATATTACGCCGCATTCGTGTTGTCTTTTTTCCTCTACCTAGATGTTAGCCAGAATTATTTAAGAATGTTTTCTTCAATAATTGTAATACTATGTTAAGTTACAAATTAGACTCCATAAATGTGTACGGATTTAACATATATCAAGCCTTGTACTACTTAAGATATTATGAGCATCTCGAATTGAAGGTAGATCAGTGACTTTTTCTTTCCTAGAAAGGTCATTAAAAAACTTTCTCATTAGAGATGAAGGTGTTTTTCCTCGATGACTTGAGTTGAAGAATGGTTGGATGAAAACACTCTCACACGACGTTTATTCTAACTAGACGAATACTCGAATATTTGCGTAAAGAGACAGTGGATAGCGACGAATAATTATACATGCGGACTTGTTGTTTTGGTGTAACTCTTAATGCAACACTTACGGGTTCAGATTGTAGTCAGTGTTAGAAAAATAAATTATAAATTGATCGAAGTTTGAATATTTGAGGATTTTAATTAATTTTAAGTTAGATTTTAATATTTTAAAAAAGTCATACACCCTTTATGTATAGTATACATATAATTTTTTTTTGCGTTAGAGTAGAATTAGTTATAATACCTAGAAGATAATTTCGTAAATAAAGGAGTCATCAATAGCCATTTGCATTGTAGACGCTCGGAGTACTTATTTTCGCTATATACAAACGAAATAAACTATAAACAAATGCAAAAGTTGGTTCATGATTTAGAAAACTTATTATTTCTTCGGAGTTTTCTAGCATTCAGAACAAAACTTATATAAATCACTTCAGATAATAATTTTGTAGTTTTAGGAATTGTCGTTTTATAAGGAGTTCCAATGCTTTATTGATGTAGTATAGATCAATAAGGTATAAAAATGCTTTCGAGAAGTATTTTTGGCAAATGCTCATATTGTTGTCCTTCAATTTTTCCGCAATACAAAAAAAAAAGACTATACAGGCATCAACTAGGAACCTCTATAAACTTATTATCTGATGACTTCTTTCACGGGGCTTCTTGCTGAGTATCATTCATTCTTTGCAATGATCGTGCAATTTTATGTCTTCGTGTGTAGATGAATAACATTAGATCAAGACGGGAATTCTGGGTTGTGATATATAATCTTATACTAACAAGCTTGAAAAACAAAAGTAACTGTCGGTATATTCTCATGTGTACGTATTTTTGAAGATTATGAATGATAGTTTAACAGTGTTTGTTGTATTGTACTCCGTATTTTTTTTC
Source organism: Tanacetum coccineum (assembly GCA_026074375.1). Lineage (NCBI taxonomy): Eukaryota > Viridiplantae > Streptophyta > Magnoliopsida > Asterales > Asteraceae > Tanacetum > Tanacetum coccineum. The sequence goes on along the minus strand of BQNB010118479.1, from coordinate 19,528 downwards.
TTATGTTGTGCAACCCCAATGTAATCGAAAACACTACCGCTATCAGTTTACTCAACATATTTTTACCAAAAACGTGATTAAGTCTACAGGATTTTTGTGATAGATTCGGTTATTCATTGCATAAAATGTTGTTCAATACCACAAACTTTAAATGTTCATGAATGATATCAAGTGTTAAAGTATGATTGTACGACATTAATTAACTGTTATATCATTTATCTTTATTTACACGCTTTTTAATTTATGCAAACGTCATTTAAGAAAGGTGTACCCGGGCAACGCACGGGTATTGCACTTGTTGCAATTGTACAAACAAATACATCACTCGGTTAAAAAATTGAATTGTAAATACATCACATAGTTAGAAATTTGAATTTCAACTTTAGATATATGCATTTAGTAGTTATTGCTTCATTTTGTAGTCCTAAAGTAGTAAAGTACGCACAATATCTTTATATTGTGATTGCATATGCTCATTTTCAGTTAACAAATTAATATTCCGGTACCTTTTAATGGGCGACAAACTTATAGGTATATGTGGCTAGACATGGAAGGAAGCATGATCAAATATAATTGGGTGCACAATAAACATATTTTGATAGACCGTATATATTTTTGACGCATTTCGAAAAATTAGTTTTTTTTTTCAAATAAACACTATATCAAAAAGTTCATAAATTTCACAGGACCTCACGGGACCCCCAAGTGGCCAGGCGAAGGTTGTATTTACTAAACAAACTTGTTATTTATTCACTAGGAAAAATGGAGATTAGAGAAGTATAAGGTGACAAAATGGGTGAAATTCATACGATACAAAATTACAATGTGTGACAATGTGGTGGGGCTCTTGATCTTGACATGGACATTTGATCCAACATCGATTCATCGTTTTTTCAGTACTTCCAAAACACGTACCGAACTCACCATGTTCTAAAAGGTTTGTCTCTTAAGAAAAGAATATAAGAAAAATCAATAATAATTGGTGAGAAATTCATCTCACAATTTATTTCGGTTTCTTCCTTTTGTGTAGAAAAAAATGGATAACATATAACACATCTTGAATTCTCTTATGTTGCTAAAAAGATTACAACTTTGTTAATATTTTCCTTGCTAAAATTATATGCTAAATGCACTAGTAGTGTTATCATTGTCCTATTTACAACAAGCCCCTAGACTTTCATTTCTTTCCTTTAAAGCCATATGGTCCAAATTCTTGGACTAAATGACTTGGCTATTCAATTGCTTGAGTCCAACACGAATTCATTTGGTCCAACTAAACAAGAACAATACTCGTGCGTTGCACGGGTAGACGGTTATTTATAAGTTAGGAATTGTTATAACATCTAAAATTAAAAAACAACTTAATAAGCTAAAATGACACAATCTTTTGATAAACATGGTTCATATTGCTGAACTCTTATGAATGTGTTGGCTGCTTTAGTCGGTATCGTTCATAAAATATGTCGTTTGCTTGACATTAGCCCTTTTGTGATTTATAAGTTTAGTGGTATAATGTCAAATTGGTTCACTCTTTTGATTGCTAAATCTACATCATGGAAGTCAAACTATGGACTCGCAATTCAGAAACATAGAGCACAATTCATAACATAATCATCCACACTTAGAGATACTGTGCCAAGTATCGAAAGGTTTAAGATATGGGCAAAGAAACTAAGGAACAAAGAGATGTAGAAGCTATTGTCTGGTAACTGAGATGTACAATACTTATCAACAAAGAATAGAAGGGTCATAATTTTGTGAATGACCCTAATAGATTATATTGTATGATGGTTTGGCATAAATGTGGACAAATGAATAGGTTGTGCATGTTGGGTCATGGGTCAAAACGGATAAATATCCGTGCGGATCAAAAGATGTTGTATATATAATGAATAACTTGTGTGTTGAATGTGAATACAAAATACTATCTTAAACTCTAATTTCTTGTAGTCCAGTTCCTAAACTAAATTGAATGTCGAGGGTTTAAGACTTTAAGCATTGAAAAGAAAGTTATTCATTTATTAAGCTAATTATGGTGAAACTTAGCATGTCGACGTATCTACAATGTGATTAAACTAAATTAATTTTATCAGTATCAATTGCTAATCTCGGTGATCAATATATAATGACTTTGTCCGTTAAAATATATTTCTTAACGGCAATTTGGTTCTATCACGTGATTGTGCTGAAAATAAATTGGAATGAGATCACTTTATGTTCAACTCTCTCAAGTTCTCTCATGTTAATATGTTGTGAGAAGGAGGGAATTAATTGTTTTTATATTTTACTTGAAGTGTCCTCATGATTCGCTAGAATCTAATATATACGTAAGAGTAAAATATATAAAATGATGGAAAATTACTAATTTACCCTTGAGGACAAAGGTAAAAAGAAAAAATTTCACAAATATATATAATATAATACGTATATAAACCGGGAAGTATGATTCCCGGGTCGTTATCCCCCAACGATTCGTGAAATTGAAACCACGTTTGATGTTCGGACAATGATTTGAATTGGAAACAAAGATTGATTTGATTATCTACTTTTAAAAATTAAAATAAGCAACTTATAACAATTAAGTACGAAGACAAATAACGGGAAACCAAACTTTAACTAAAAACGCAAAACGGGTGCCCTAAACGGAGGTCAAAAACCCTAAATTTATAAAATTAAACCTAACTTAAATTTTTCTTTTAAATGGACTTTATTTGACTAAAAAGTAAGTTTAAAGAAAACTAGAACAAAAACGGATTTGAAATGAGCTTTAAAATACGAAAAACGAGAACGGGAACAAATCCCGTTCTTTAAAAATCGAAATTTTGCAAATTAGACCCTACGAAAGCAAAACTAATTTTCCTATAAACTTTATGATAAAAGAAAATTTTCTAAAAAAGATTTATATTTTTTTGATTATTTTTCTATTTTTTATGATTTTTAAAGTTTTTAATAAAAATAAATGTTTAAAAATACTAAACTATCTATAAAAATTCTAGAAAAAATACAGAAAATAGCTTATACTAATTAGAACCTAGGAAAAATAAGCTTGAGATCACAGCTTATTGAATAAGCTGCGAAATAAGCTAAAAACGGCTTATAGACTTAAAAGGGAAAAACGTGTATAAAAGATAAATGTTGCAAGGTTATAACGAAAAAGACCCAAGGGCGCAGTGGTAGTGAGTGTGTGTGTTAAAACACTTGGTGAAGGTGGTAGAGGTCCCGGGTTCGAGCCTTGCTCACCCGGGGCTTCCCACTTTCCTAAGTGTTTTAATTTTTTTCATTTTTTTATAACTTCTTTAAACTCTTAAAAATAAGCAACTTTTGTGAAACAACTATTTTTATAAACTACAAATAAGCTCAAAAATAAGCTAAATAAGACTGAAAAGCTTAAATTCTACTAAACTAGTAAAAATCTAACTGTTTACATTCTTAAAGAAAATAAATAAAGTAAATAGAGAAATAAGCTAAACTAGATATTAAGCTATTCTAAATAAGCAACAAAGAACACAAATAAACAACCTAATAAGCCTGGAATGAGCTTAAGAACTCAACAGTACTAACTTAGAAATTAGTACTGCCAGTTAAGCACTTAAGACTGCTTAGCTAACAAATAAGCTCAAATGAGTAAACGACAAATCCAAATAAGCTAAATTGGACCTATACTATCCTAATAAGCTAAACTAAACCTAAATAAGCCATAACAATAAGCAGATAAGCTAAAATAAAGGAATAAGCACTTATGTATAAACTGATAGCCAAACAATCCCTTAAGGCACTTTAGAGCTTAATATTAAGCAACCAAATGAGCTTTTCATGAAATGAAACTTGGTTTTTCTAAAAAACTAGCTTAAAAACTACTTGGAAAAGCTTTTTAACACTATTTTTGAAAACTAGAGCTTATTGAAAAAGCTATTTGAAAACAGGCAGTAAGCTCAAAATGCTGACCTCTACTTTAAAAAAACAGAATGCAATTTTAAAAGCTTAAAAACAGATAGTCTAATAAGCTACTTATTAAAAACTAAATGCAAACTTATAAACTATGATATATAAGCTACTTTATTGCTGAAAATGAAAACCTAACAACTATTTTATCCTACTTAAAAAGAAGCTAGAAAATGACAGTTTGAGTGTTTCCCCTATCTGATGCAGTTGACACCAATGAGACTCAAAATCAAATCATCAAAATGCAGGCCTAATGAAACTTATGCTAACACTTTTAAAACTCATGCCTAGATACAAATTAAGCAAAGACACTAACTAAATCTGAATTAAGCTAATTATGCAACTAAAACTAGACAGATTATGTCCCTATGAAAACTTAACTCAAGAAAACTGAATTAACCCTATTATGACTTATGATACTAGCTTAAACAAACCTAAATAAGAGTTTTAAAACAAACTTTAAAGACCAAAAGGCCACAAGCAGTTCTAACTTGTAGTTAGTACTGCTGTGCCAAACACCCCTTTAACTAGACTCAAAACCATTTAAACTTATGAAAATGTAATCCAAAGCTCAAATCTAAATAACCAGATAATAAACAACTTATAACAGACCTAAAAAGCTAAAAACACTAAACCATAAGCTGAAATCAATAAGCTACTAGCTACACTAATATTTTTGGTTTTTTATTGATTTTAAGGACAATTTAAGCTAAATTAAGATCTAAGCTATATTAACTAAAAATAGATTATCAAATAAGTCTAATAAGCATAATAACACATTAATAAGCACACATAAGCAACTAGTAATCTGAAATTAACCAAATGCAATATTTAAGCTAAATAACTTGAATTTTAAAGGGAATTTACCTCTGCCTTAGCTAAACAAAGGCAACTAAACTCAAAAGTTGTCTACAAGCTCTGGCTTATTGTAAATAAGCCAGTAAAAGTCCATATGAGCTCTTCCAAAGTAAGCTCATCTTCAAAAAGCTCAAAAATCCAAATAGCAAGGGTTTTAAGCTGTTTTTAAAGTTTCAGTAGATTAAGGCTTATTAGAGCTCAAATCCAAGCTTATAGACTTGAATGAGCTAAAATGAGCTTATTATGAGCTTATAGTAGCATACACATTTGAAAGTAATAAGAGCTTATAAGTGAAAAACAAATTATAAAAACTAAATGATGATTTTATTAAATCTTAAAACGGATTACAATGCTTTGGAAATTGAAAGTTACAAAAGTTTAAAGAGAAAAATTACATTTAAAACTGAAAATTACATAAGCTAATGAAAACTAAAAGTTTTTTAGGAAAAAGGAAGATGATCATGTAAGAGTGAAGGAGTCCTTTTATAGCTGACAGGAGAAGCTTCTAGGTCCAAAGTTTGTTACAATCCCATCAATCCTGGCTCTTCATTTCTAGCAATGATTGGATCTCCATTGTGGTCCGTTAGATCAAATCTTAGCTCACACGGATTTCCAGCGTGGCAATCCATGATGTGACACTCCTGTGCTTCTTTTGTACGCCTTTTATTACAAAATACTAGATCTTGGAGTGTTTCCTTTCTTGTACGCGTGTCATTCCCTTTTGGGAATTGACCAATGGAAGCCTCTTGGTGATGTATAACTCTGCCAAGGTGTACTTAGCCACTTGAATTACCCTTCCATGCCCTTAATTTGCACTTGCCCCTTGATTTGACCTCGTGGTAAAAGGGAGAAGACGGTGAATAGTAGTAACAAGATTTCCTGCTCCTTTTTCTTTTATAAAGGGTGCGTTTGATTTCGTTGACCCGGGTTATAATTTTTGGGCTTATAAGGGTTTTGGGCTAGGTTTTTAAGATTGGGCTCGGGCTTAGATTTGTTATAAGGAGTTAACGGGTGTTAACTCTTATAAGCAAGAGTTAACACCGTTAGGGTTTAGGGACTTTTTTTGTAATTTGGTTAATTATGAGGGACTGGTTTGGAAATTTTGGGTTTTGTCTTTTAGTGTTGACCCTGTTTGACTGAAGGTTGACTTGAGTTGACCTTGATAGCATTCTCCGGATTTTGCACACTCAATTCCGTTCCCGTGTTGTGTCTTTGTCGGGTTTGGTCCGTTTTCTTGAGAATTTTGCATGTCATACTACACTATAACAAAGACATAAACATGATATTAAAGCCATTTGAAGCACTTTTTTTGTCTTTTTTATGGGCAATTTTTGTTTTAAAAAGGATATGTGTTTTCACACATTTATGGTTCTTCTTGATCGGATTGATTAAGTGGCGTGGTGTCCGGGTTGTATGTCATGGTTGTTGTTAGGTTATTGATTGATTGGGGTTCTTCCGGTGGGGATGGGGGTGGAGGGGGGGTAGTTTGGATCCGTTGGAAAGGATTCCTAAGGGTGGAAGGTTGGGTGTAATGGAAGGTGGGGTGCGGGTGAGGGGGAGGATGGATGATAGAAGGCTCATGGGGGGGAGGAGTCGTTAAGTGATGGAGAGTTCTAGATGGGAGGGTATGGATTAGGTAGAAGTGGTAGAGATGTCATGTATAGTGAGGTGGAGGTAGGGAGTAGATGAACGGTTTTAAGGGGAGTAGAGGGTGGTAACAACTGGGGGATGGGGAGGACGAAACTGTCGAGCATAAGAGGGGCGTTAGTGGAGGTTGTAGGGGGGGAGGATGGGGGCCAAGACAAGTCGCACTGTAGTATTGAGAGAGTAAAAGTTTGGAAGGAGCGTAAAGAAAGGGGCTGAGGGTGACAGAAGAGATGTGGGCGATAAGTAGTGTGTGGGGGGGATTAAAGTTGCGGAAGTGAGGAGGGGGGGAAGGGTTGTAGGTAAGAAGGGAGATGTGGATAGGGTGTTGTATGGAGAAGGCGTGGATTAGGGGTAGGGAGATGCTGGGTGGATGAGTGTGAAGGAACGGGTAGTAGTGATCGATGGGTTAAGTGGAGAAAAAGGGGTTACAGTAGAAGATATAGGATTCGGAAGAGGGAGGAGGGTCGGGGAGTTGATCAGAGGGAGTATAAGGCAAGAGGGAAGACAGGGGAGTGACTTATGCGAGGGGATAGGAGCGAGGGAGAGTGATGAAATGGGTGCAGAGGGTAGGGGTGGGGTTTGAAGTGAGGGCAAGGAGCGGGTATGTGAGAGGTAGGTGAGTAAGAGGAATTTGTGGAGACAAGTGGAAGAAGGATCGGGAGGTGAAGCCTGTGGACTGGCGGATATATAGAGAGAGGGGATAGGGAAGCAGAGAGATTAGTCTGTAAGGTAAGGAGAGGTGGGTCGGGAGGAGTTGGGATTAGAGTGGGTGATGGGTGCTGGTGGTGAGTAATGGGGTGCGTAGTAGCACGGTGGGGACTGGGGTAATGGTAAGGTACCAAAGGTGCAATGGACAGTAGGTAATGACTAGCGGGGCGGCGGAGGGTACGGTGGAGGTGAAATGAATTAAGAACGGTGCGATGGGATGTAAGTATTGGAATAGGAGTGGGGGGGAGGGAAAGTTTAAGGGTGGACTGTTATGAGTTGGTAGATGAGAGATGATGTGTAGGAAGCTATGTGGGGGTGGGGAGGGGGGGAGTGTGAGTGTGGGGAGGGTGAAAGGGGAGAGGATTAGAGTTGAGGTGAGGGGCGGAAGGGTATTGGGGATGGATGCGCATGGTCATTATATAACGGTAGAGTGGGGAGTGCCAGGTGTGTAGTTAAGTAAGATAGCGGTAGAGTCACAAGGGTTAGATAAGAGGAACGAAAATGGAGGAGAGTGGGGGGGGACGTTAAAGGTAAACTATAACGCGTCAGAAGTGATAGAGGTGGAATAAGCAGGATGAAACTTAGGGGTATGTGGTAGAAGTGGAAGGGAGGGAAGGTGAATACGTGTGGATGGGAAGCAGGTAGGATAGGCGCAGGAAGGTTTAGTGGTCTTAAAAGACGGGGAGGGTAAGGTGTTTAGGGAGCTTGGTGAAACGGGGAGGATTAGATCAGGATGAGAGAATCTTATAAGCTATAGAAGGGAGGGTAGGAACAGAAGAGTGGCGTAGAGGACGTATTAGTTGGAGATGCAGGGCGTTGTATGGGAAAGGTGAATTTAATGAGATGGCGCATTGTGTGAGAAGTGGGGGGGGATAAGTACTGAGTTGTAGAGGATGAGGTAGGAGTTAGCGAGGTGGGGAGGGGAAGGTACATGGCCGCTAGGGAGAGGGGGACAATGGGTGAAGGGAGGGGTTGATGAGAAAGGGGAAGAAAAGCGGGGGTTGTCTAAGCGGGAATGTGGAGGCGTTGAAACTGGCGGTGGTTGTTGTGAGAAGTGAGGTTCTAGTGGGATGAGAAGGTGATCATGGGGGTAGAAGCTGTAGGATTGGGGAGTGAAAATGGAAAAATGGGTGAATGCTATAATAGCCGAGAAAGCATGTGGGAAGATTAGAAAGGAGTTATGGAGGAAGAAAAGGAGGGTAATGACAGAGATGGTGAGAAAAAGATAGAGGGAGGATGTGTAAAGTTGAAGGTGAGGAGGGGTAGAAAGGATATCATGGGTGAAGAGTATGGAGAGAGCGAATCGGAAAGAGTAATGAGAATGGGGACTGGTATGTTATACAGAGGGGAGATTATAGAGGGGTCTATGATGGAGTATTAAAGGGGGATTTTAAAGGAGAGATAAGAGGGAACAAGTACAAAGGTAGTGGACTGGTGGGAGTGCGCGTGGTATGAGAATTAAGCAATAGCAGAGGGGTAGGAATGCTATGAAGGGAAGGAGGAGGTTTGGGTGAGGAGAGAAGATATGTGGGATTAGAAGGTGGCAATGAAGAATTTGAGGAGGGGGGTAGTAGGGGAATGGAGGGGGATATGAGTTGAGCATGTGGGAGATGGTGGGTTGGGGATGGGGAGTATGGGGGGTAGGGGTGGGTGGGGGAGGCGTTCTATTTATGAGGTTTAATAGGAGGGAAGAGGGGGGGATAAGAGTAGCAAGATACGTAAAGTGGGGGGTAGGTATAATGGGAGGGAAGGCTGGATGGGGGTGGTTTTAAGAAACAGGAATAAATAGTAGTACGGGAGGTATGTCACGGGTTAAGACGGGTGGGGGTTGGAGGGAGCAGTTGGGCGAGGGAGTTGGGGCAGAGAAGGGTGGGGGGGGATAGCGCAATTAAGGGAGGAAGGGTAGGCGTGAAAAATAAAGTAGATATGCTAAGGAGTGGGAGATGGATAGAAAGAGAAGGGGTAGGGAGAGATTGAGGTGGTAGGAGTTGGGGAAAAGTAGAAGAGGATATTGGGGGGGGGAGATGGAGGAGATTGGCGGGCATTGCAAGGAGGGTGGTAGGGGTGGGGGGAGAGTATATGGTAGGTGGGAGGGGTTGTTGTGTTAAATAACTTTAGTATTACAATGAGGAGGGGGGGGGGGGTTGTGGGGATTGAGGGATATAAGAGTGTGGGGTGGGTGGAATAATAGTGAAAATGATAAGGAGGGATAAGGGATGGTATGAGGGGGATGCTAGGGGATATGGGTCAGTGAGAGTAGTAGGCTGTCGAGGGGGACGTTGAGTGAAGAGCTGAAGCGCCTGGGTTCGTGATGGGGATAAGGATGGATGCAGAGGGGAACGGGAGAAAAGGGTTGAGAGGGGATGGAGGAGGGGCGAGGGCGAGGATACGTGTGGTGTGAGATTGTGGAGGAGTGATAGTTAGTATTAGAGGAGCTTAAGGAGAGAGGAGGCGAGGGGAGTCGGAGAAAAGTTAGATTGGGGGAGAGGAAATCTTTGGAGACGATGTTAGGTGATGGTTGATTGGGGGATGAGAGGTGGTTGGGTTGTTGAGGCGGAGTGCTGTGTGGCACGGTGACGAGTCGGTTGATGTGGGGGCGGTCACGGGGGTGGGGTGTGGGGTGTTTACTGTGAAGGGCGAAAAGGGATGTTAGGTGGTTCGGGTGTTGCGGGGGGGGGGCTGGTAAGGGGGGGGTTGGAATAGGGTAGGGGGTAGCGGTGGGGTTGGAGTGATGGGAATAGTAGTGCGGAATGTGGAAGGGGGTTAAAGGGCTGTAATATGGGATAAGAAGGGAATTTTGCGAGTAGGTAGGGCGCGTAGAAGGGGGGGGGGAGGTGGCACGGTGAGGTGGAGAAACTGGATGGTGTTAGAGCCAGTGTGAGGTGTTCGTGGTATGGATACGGGTGAGACGTGCGGAAATGAGGATAAGGACAAGGAGAGAACGAGGGGTCCTTGGGCGGTTGGGGGTCGTGAGGGTTGTGAGGGGAGTGGGGAATTAAAAAAGGTGGAGTGATGAAGTGAGAGCGAGGTCTTGTGGGTGTGCGGGTTTTTATTCGGGGGGGAATTGGGGGGGGAGCGCAGGAAAGTGTGTAGGAGGAGCATAGGAGGTAGGGTTGTGAGCTGAAGAAAATCAGTGAGAAAGGAAGTGGCGAGAAGGTGAGAGGGAGGGAAATTTGTTGAAGTGGGAGGGGCTAATTCACGTTAAGGGTGATGAAAAGGTAACGGTGATGTGGTAAATTAATAGCGTGATGTAGGTGGGTGGAAATTATGGGCGTGGATGAGATATTGGAGGTTTAGTATGGGTGGCAGGAAGAGATGATCTGTGTGGGGTTGGATAAGTAGGGAATTATGGGAATAGTGGGGGATGGCCGTGGGGCGAGGAAGGGTGTGGGTGTTGAGGGGGGGTAGAGGGGTGGAGGTGCACGGGAGGTTCAGGAGGACAGGGCTAGATAAGGGTGCGAATGTGTAGATGAAGAGGTGAATTTAGGTAACTCAATGAAGGATATGTAATTTCATGGGGGTAATGGGTAGAACCGTTTTCTTGAGATTTTTGCATTATCCATACCTACACTATATCAAAGACAAAACATGCAATATTCAAGCATTTTAAGCACAATTTTGTCTTTTATGGGCCATTTTTGATATAAAACGGATATGTGTTTTCACACATATCAGGTATTCATAAACTTGATGAACCGAGTGTGTAGACCTTATCTAGACAAGTTTATGATAGTGTTCATAGATGATATATTGATCTACTCTAAGACCCGGGAAGAGCATGAAATGCATTTAGGGTTAGTGTTAGAACTACTTAAGTAGGAGAAATTGTAAGCTAAGTTTTCTAAGTGTGAATTCTGATTGCAAGAAGTACAGTTTCTTGGGCATGTGATCAATGATGATGGGATTCATGTAGACCCTAGTAAGATTAAAGCTGTTAAGAATTTGGAATCCCCTATAACTCCGTCTAAAGTTCGTTCATTCTTAGGTTTGGTAGGGTATTATCGTTGATTCATTAAGAACTTTTCTAAGATAGCTAAGTCGCTTACCATCTTGACTTAGAAAAGCAAGACCTTTGATTGAGGTGAGGAACAGGAAAAGGCATTTCAAACTTTGAAGGATAAGTTATGTAATTCACCTGTTCTATCTCTCCTTGATAGACCAGAAGATTTTGTGGTATACTATGATGCATCAGGCTTAGGATTAGGTTGTGTATTGATGCAAAGAGGTAAGGTGATAGCATATGCATCTAGGTAGTTGAAAATCCATGAGAAAAACTACACCACCCATGATTTGGAATTGGGTGCGGTTGTGAATGCTCTTAAGATCTAGAGACACTACTTGTATAGGACAAAGAGCATTATCTATATCGACCATAAGCGTCTTCAGCATATCTTTAACCAAAAAGAATTAAACATGAGTCAACGTTGCTGGATAGAGCTTTTCAGCGACCATGACTGTAAAATTCGCTACCATCCTAGTAAGGAGAATGTAGTAGCTATGTAGTAGCTGATGCACTGAGTAGGAAGGAGAGGATCAAACCTAAGAGGATTAGAGCTATGAACATGACCCTTCAGTCGGGTATCAAGGATAAGTTATTAGCGGCTCAAATAGAGGCATTTGATGAGTCTGCAAGATTGCACAGAGGACTAGATGAACTGATAGAACATAGGGGTGATGTAGCATTGTATTACCTAGATCGAATATGGGTCCCTTTGAAGGGTGATATAAGAACCCTGATAATGGATGAAGCCCATAAGTCGATGTACGCTATACACCCAGGAGCTGACAAGATGTACTATGATCTTAATGATATGTACTGGTGGCCAGGAATGAAAAAGGATATGGCTGTGTATGTGAGCAAATGTTTAACTAGTATAAAGGTGAAGGATGAACATCAGAGGCCATCTGGCTTGCTGCAACAACTTGAGATCCCTGAATGGAAATAGGAGAGAATAGCAATTGACTTTGTTACAAAGCTACCAAGGACTAGTAGTGGGCATGACACAATCTGGGTCATTGTGGATCAATTGACTAAGTCTGCTCATTTTCTACCTATGCGTAAGGACTATAAGATGGATAGGTTAGCTAGACTATATTTGAATGAGATCATTGCTAGGCACGGTGTGCCGATCTCAATCATATCTGATCATGATAGTCGTTTCACATTGAGGTTTTGGCAAACGATGCAAGAGGCATTAGGAAACTTCAAGGGAAGTTGGGATGTTCAACTTCCATTAGTTGAGTTTTCTTATAATAATAGTTATCATTCTAGTATGAGGTGTGCACCTTTTGAAGCCTTGTATGGTAGAAAGTGTCATACACCGATCATGTAGGCAGAAGTTGAGATTCTATATGTTTTAATTTAGTCCTTTGACTATTTGACTTTTGTCAGTTTTGTTTGAGCAATTATCATGTTGACGGTGGAGAATCTATGTTGATCTTGGTTATCTTAGTTATATGTGCTTGTGTTAATCCTTTTTAAAGGATTTTATCTATGTGATCATGTTCTGGGAGTTTGTCCCGTGTTTAGCATGAAGTATCTTATAACGAGTCCCGACACGTCTGTTAATGTTCAAATCGAATCTAAGGCAATTTAACTGTGAAATATGTCGTGTAAATAATCGAGATTCATGGAAAAGAATTTTCAAGTTCATTAAAAATACTAAGAAACTTCGGGTAATAATTTAAAGTCGAGAACGTTGAGCTTTAAGGAAAACTGACACAAAAAGAAACACCTCAACCCCCTTGGATTCCCACCCGCAGTCAAGCCTTGTGGGGGACAAGGATGGCTAATTTTTAGCTCTTGTGTCCAACCTCGTAGGACATATGTTTTTGTCTAGATTCATATCACACATAGTTCATGATTTTGAAAACACATTTTCTCTCTTTTGCTCTCTCTTGTTGCGTCCGATCTACACACACACACACTTAAAATTTTTCAAACTTGATCAAGAACATGAAGATTTAGGAATAGTGGGTTGATTCTAGTATTCAGGTTATTATTTAAACAACGTTTGGGTTGTCGGATCGTGTCCTAACTCGCTTTCAAAACCCTCTTTGTAAGTCTTCTGAATTTTGATTTAACTTGTACTTTTGAATGTCTAATGATGCGTAGAAGCTAATTGTACGGTGCGTTTTCTAAAAATCAAACACGAAAAGTTTACAGAAACCAATTAAGGGTTCTTTTTATTCGAACTAGGGAAACAAAAAGGAACAAGGTTTATCATTTTTATGTTGTGGTTTTGATGGTTGAAAAACATTTGTATGCTAAGTAACTTATTTATTTCCAAGCTTAAAAAAAGCAATATTCAACTTATTTGGTACTTATAAGTTTCGAATGGAATAAGGGTTTAAGGAATCATGGTTTTGATTATTTACTTATGGTATCTTATTTTGTGAGCTTATTTGGTAACTTATTTTGGTATCTAAATGAACTAAGGAGCTTATTAGCTTATTTAAAGCTTAATGGACTTAATTTTGGGCTTATTTTAATCCACGGCCCAAAAGCCTCATAAGTCGTGGCTTATTTTGGGCTTTTTGTGGTTCGGATAATTTTTGTGGCTTTTGGTTATAGCTTAGTATGATACTTAAGGCCTAACGAAGCTTAACAGTTTGAAAATAAGCTACGGATAGCTTATTTTTGGCTTAATAGGGCCACGACCCAATAAGACAAGCCAAACCGTGGCTTTGTCTTGGTCTGTGAGTCTTGGCTTGCGTTGTGGTTTATTTCTCGGACTTATATTTGATAATATATATGATATTGGACCTAAATCGGATCTTAAAACTTGAAAATAACGTTTTGGGCCTCTATTGGGCCTTAAGGCCCAATAAGCGAAAACTAGTCGATTTACGTGATTAGAAAGGACTTTTGAAAGTGAAACATACTTATATAATTATGTATATGAGAATTAGTCGTTTGAGGAAACGTGTTTTGGTAAACGTTGCGAAATATGGATTTTTGGCATTTTGTCGGAAAATGGTAAAATTGAGAAAAAGTGTTTGGAATTGAGGTTTGAAACATTAGAAAACGTTGTATAAATGAATTGGTCATGCCAAATTTTCGTAACACTTAGATCTTTTACTCAAAACTTATTTTCACAATAAATAATAAAATTTTATTATTTTAATAAGTCGACTAAAAGACGAAAAATATATTTTATAATTATAAAATATGAAACTTCTCCAAGTCGTTTAGTATGGGTAAACGCTTCATTTCCTATAAACTAACCAAGTAATTAAAGTAACTAACATTACCAAATGGACATACCAAAGTATTCCAAAAAACCTATTATCTGATTCTTCTTATATTACTTAACTATTGATACTTAAATAGTATATGTATATTATACTAAGGTACGAACTAGAACATGTTATCTTTGAAACTAAGTCATCAACCATCACACCACTGATAACGTTAAGGATAACCGTACAACACATCTGACCTCTATGCATCGACCTTGAAAACACTTTTGGAGCGTATATCTAAAATTGAACATTAAGTGGACTAGGTCATGACCGGACGTCGTTGCACTTACTTGTTTGATCTAGATCTTTGCTGCCTATCACCTTTTTGCTTAAGGTGAGTTATGGTAGCCCCATTTTGGCTCTTTTTTTGTCGGCGAAAAATGATAATCATATCTGTTTTGAACTTGTTTTCTTACTGTGTGAAACTTTTACCTTTTTGGACAATGTTATGTGCCTATGACTGCTATGTGAATGACATGAGATTGGTAGAGCTTGTATGTTGATCATATGTGGTATTGTGAGGTATCTTGTGATCTTGTGATCTTGTGAACTTGTGAACTTATGATCTTCCGCCTTATGTTTAGCTCCAGCTGGTAGGCTATAGGTGGGTGTTAACTTGGAAGCTTGGATCTTTAAGAGTGTTGGTATCTATGTTTGTGTGTATCTATGGACCTTTGATAGCATGTGTTGATACGTTGGTATCTCATCTATTTCATGTATCCACTGTCATATTGCGCATTTTTTCATCTTTTGAAACTATGGCTAGCAACTGGGTTGTTATCAAACCTACGAGCTCACCAACTTTATGTTGACCTTTTCGAGTATCATTTTTAGGTAATGTTAATGATCAGTGAAATTTTGTTGCAAGATTTAGCAGACCTTAAGGGTATCCTATATGGATTAATCTTCTGAGAGAATTGCATTTGTTATGATCTAGAGCATTTTGGTTTATGTTATCTTGAGACTAGCTTTATCCCATGCGTGGGAATTTGGATTATGATCTTTGACTATGTGATGTGTTCTTTGTCGGATCTTCAATCAAGTGCTACTTGTGGTCGGAGAATGTCACGGCACTTATTAAATGCATGTTAGTATTTCTCTATCTTGTATCTTGTGTTGTGATTATGAATTCTCCGTCACATCTCGGGTTTCCGCCTTGTCGGTGTGTAACAAGCTTCCCCCAAACAAACAACCATTTAAAGCAAATCTAAAACTTTGATGTAGTTGACATATATTCTAACTATAGCAGTTTTAACATGCAGCGGAATCTGTAAAAGATGAAGTAAACCACACTTAGCAGCAAATTTGACTTCTTCATTGCGGATAAGCAGCAAATCCATTCAGGGGAACATGCAAGAAATTAGCAAGATCTTATCACGTATGCACATACTTCACACAAAATAACCCGTAGAGGTCAAAACTATAACACCAAAGTCAATTAAGTCGTGGATGTTTTGTACATCAAAGTCAACTAAGTCTCGAATGTACACATTTCTTCCCCCTGATTGTTGCAATCTATCGAAATATTCAACCAAAAGAGAAAATGTCCGAAGAAAGATGAAGAAGCATAAAAAAGGACACATCTCTTCCCCCTGATTATGTTTGATGACCATAAAAAATAATCATAACCTGTGTACGCCTGAATATTCGAAAATATGACCATGTGTGAGGTATCATAAATCTGGTTAATAGTGAAAATATCCCGTGAGAATTAACTGCCGATAAAAACCTTTATTCGTTTCTCCTCTGACTAATTCATTTCCAACCTCGCATTTTGTCGGCTATATGTTTTGTCTACTGATGGAGAAAACTCAATATTACAAACTTGATGATGATGTAGAATAACTCAAACTTGTGTCTTATGTCTTGTAATATCCATGATAAAGAACGGTGTAGAGAACTCGCGTTGCACCTTGCCAAATCTCTAAGTACTATATACTCCTCAACCAACCATCCATCAAGTATAAGTAGTACGCCACCTCTTGACTAATTCCACAACTGAATGTGGTGATAGCTTACCTTGTGAGTCATTAAGAACCAACTTCTGCGTTTATAGATCTCACACAAATAACTAGATTAGCAAGTCTTCATCATAACTGGGTATTAGCTCAAACAAGTTATCTTCTAAAGTCATCATCCAAACAACCCCAACTTTTAAAATATGATAAGACTACGCATCCGTGAAATTCCACTTCAACTTCAAATAAATGATAACGAGTCATCTCTGTAGTCAATTCTTGTGGTTAAATCCCAAAACTAGCCTTTTTAACGGTTTAAGTAAATCTTCAATAAGGATCTTTTAAGCAATAAGTGATGTTTTGTATTTTTTTCGTTTTTAGCCATAATAGTTCAACCCCATATATTTAAAATTCGCACAGCCCAATCCATAGATTTCAGTCCATTTCGTCTTAAAGTCCCAACCAGATATAGGTAAAAAAAAAATTAACATATCAGCCTAAAATATTACTTTTTAAAAAACCGGCCCATGACCATAACCATTTATCATTAGATACGGTTCATTATTTGGTAACTTATTCCACCAACTAATGCCAATTGTTGCCCTATTGTTTTATCATAAATCGCGCCCCCATTGTTTTACAGTCACATAATATTCCTACCTTATCTCTCTCTCCGTCTCAAAATACACGCTACCCCATCTCATCTCAAAACCGGATCCAAAAACATGGCATAAACATCACACAACAATCAAACTTTTTACACAGCCACAAATAACTCATCTCAAAATCTTTCTTTATCAACCACGAGTGAAAGCTATAACCTGAAACCCATGACCAAGAACTCAAGAATGAAGAATCAAGACATTTTGTGGATTCAAGACCTTATACACAGGTCTCGGGTAGGGTTTATGTTTAGTTCTTGTTTCGTTTTTGAGTTCTTGTGAATCGAAAGAAAGATTGTTTGTAACAGATTTTGTTACAAGTCTTTCTTTAGATTTCGGATATCGAATGAGAAAGCTTTGCTTTCAAAAGATCAATGATGATCCTTATTTTCGTGTCTTTGATCTATTAAAGGTCACTATGTTTTTTAACACGAAAATAAAATGAGCTGAGATCATGATGATTGTTTGTTTAACTTTTGCTTTTGAGTCTTGTTGTGGTGATGGAGATGGGTTAGAAGTTGTTATTGGGGAGGATGGGAATTTGGATTAAAATGGATTTGGTGTTGTTATTGTTATGTTTTGGTTTTGTCCATGAGGTGAACAAAACTGAGTCTAACTCAGTGATAACCGAGTTTACTCGGTTGTTGTTGTCTTAAGTTTTTGTTTACTGTTATTCTTTTCACTTCATTTTTTTCGTTTTTGACCACATCTGAAACCAAGCTTTCGTATCTGACACCCAGATACGAAACCATGTCCGAAACCAAAACCATACACGAAACCAAAACCATATAAGAAATCGAGACCTCGTACGAAACCTCATATGAAACCTCTTTACGAAACTTGCCTACGAAACCTGGTATGAAACCTGTTACGGTAACCGTTTTCGAAACCGTAACCTCATATGAAACCATTTATGTAACCCATAGACAGTAGTAGTTACCGAAACCTCTTACGAAACCTTACCTGAAACCACTTTTTGAAACAATTTTTATAATTAGTTTTTGGTAACTAACTTTCATAGCTCATTTTCGTAGTTTACTTTCGGTAACGGTTTCCGAAACCTCCATTTTTTTCGTTTTCGAAACAATCAATGAAATAAGCTGATAAAAGCTGTTAAGCACATGAGAAAACATTTTTTGGACTATCATAGAATGTTACGCAATGTGATGTACAGATGTGGATAGATAAGTACGGTTTTGGACTGTTTTGAACTTATTTGAACTTTTTAGACTGTTTCGGACTGTATCGAACTGTTTTGGACTTAATAAGCACTAAATAAGCACTGAATAAGCTTAATCTGATCCAATAAGCACATTGAGTAAGCACGAAAACATCATGAATCACCTTTATGGCACTGGTACAACTTGTAGTGTATCTAGATTCACTATCTCGGGAGGTCAAGGAAGCTCAAAGTATGAATAAGCTATTGTAGAGAGAGAAAGCTTTTCACAATTTCAAAGGTTTTTATTAAAAAGGAAAATGAAATGGAAATTACAATTTTGAGATTCACCCCTCTAATGTTGATTGAGGGGTATTTATAGACTTAGCATAAGGGAAATTACAACTAATTACACTTCTAGCCCTTGTGTTTTAACTTACTAATATACTAGTGTAATTCCCATAATGACATCACATTTTTAATCCAAACATTTGGTAATCTAGATCAATTACAGAAACGAGAAACATAATTGTTAAATTATGGGATGACTTTGATCCATATCTGATGTGCGGATGTTGTATCACAAGAAGTTTTATAAGCCCCTAGGCAGTGTACCTAATCGTTGTTGTGTAGTATAGGCAAGACTCGGGGGTTTAATTTATCATTCACACGGGGAATAGTGTTGGGAAGGCTCAAACAGAAAGTAACTAAGGTCTAAGGGGTGAAAGAATATTATTTTTCTATTTTTATATTTTAAGAAAAGCAAGTAAAATCTCTAGGTTGAAGGGGTTTGGGTTTTAAACTAATTAAACTACTAATCTAATCTAAATCTGATCTACATGTGGAAACTCGTATAGGTAAACAAATGTGTTCACTTAATCATGCACTAATCCTTAGTTTGATCTTCCTAATCCTATTGCTTTGTCACACTTGTGATGTAATGTGTAAGTATTTCCTAATTCATGAACGAATTACACGAACGCGCCGTCTATGTATTATTCCGTTAAGGCAATGCACAAGTAAGGTAGTATGAAGATTAATACAAGGCCCCTGAAAGTATATTACACGCATTCAAGCACTTAAAAGTTGATCAACCATATTAAAGCAATGTAGTATGAAGACTATTGCGATGGTATCCTTTCTACACAATCACGTTTCCCTAGACGTCTTCGTAATCTATAAAAGAAGCTAGTTTTCTAGAGCCTAACGCGTACACATATCAACAAGAAGCAATATTAAAAAGATTTACAAACTAAGTTTCATGCAATCTGTTAATACAAATAATGCATAAAAACATTATTTATATTTTTCGACCTCTCAACGTTTTGATAATAACAAAATGTAAAAAC
>BQNB010118478.1:0-20985 GCA_026074375.1 Tanacetum coccineum | reverse complement strand
TGTCCTCTTAAATGTATTTTATTGCAAAACGTAACCGTTTTACGTAACCAATAAAAATAAAATATGAAAAGTTATAAATTATCTAAACGACGAAAATTAAAAGCAAACGCGTAAAACCCTAAAAATAAATATTGGCAAGTATTGAGTCAGAAAATGACCTGAAATAACGGGATGTTACAGTACCCGCCACTCCAACGGCGACGGGTACCCTATGACTATATTTTGCGATGAATAAATGTTATTCGGTTAAACGTTTTTCTAACAACAGCTGTCAAATAATTAGTTCTACAAAATAAAATCTACACATCTATAAAAGAATTATAAAACCAAAGCGCATGACATTTATGTACTAAATAATTAAATTCTCAAATTGTAAAATATAAATCAACATGACTAGCAAACCATGTTTATTTTGTATAAATCGTCAACTTTACACATGACATCCATACTTCACCATCAAAAAGAGAGCAAGTTGCTCAAAATATTCATATATATCTAACAAAATATAGATATGCTAAAACTGCTCAAAATCACCAAAAAACACACCGAAATCACCTAGCGCACTGAAACCACCTAGTCCACCAAAGCCATGATCAGATATGTGAGACGACATAATTTGGGTGTTTGTGTTTTTAAGAGAGATAAAATAGAGAGAAAATGGTGTAATGAATTTTGTTAGTGTGTTAGGTTTTTATATACTCAATGAGTATTTGAGTTTGTGGTTTACACTTAAATGATATTTAATGGACCGTTACAAATAGACCACATGAATGCATTTAAATGAACTGTTACAAAATAGACCTTTTACGAAATAAAGTGCATGAAGACACTTTAATTTTCAGTTAGGAGGCTTTAAATGGCCCTTTTTTCTGAAAAGCTTTCAATGTTGGCTGTATGCCTGAAATTTTCCAAAGAAGTAATCTTTTTACTTAAAATTTTAAGACTTCTAAAAATAGAATGGGCTAAATGCTTTATAAAGTAGTAGAGATAGGCAAAAAACTATATTTTGTACACAATTTTTTAGTTGACTAATTTCTTGATGCATCAATAAATTTGTACATATCTATCTCTAATCTTACTATCACTCATACATTTTTACACTCATTATATTAAAAAATATCAAAATCTTGAAATCTTGATCTATCATGGAATGATTTTTATTTTTGAAATATATTAACTCAAATCTTGTAATAAGTTTGGATTATGTTTACATTCTAAGATGTTTTTGGGATTAGTGTTATGTTTAATATCAATTAAGTAGTGTATTTAATTTTCATTCTTTCAATCACAAACTAGTACAATACTCGTGCGTTGTTCGGTATAACGATTCAACAATTTTAAAAAGAGGTTATAAAGTTGTATTTGTATGCACACATGAAGTTACTATGGTACCATTTAATAGAATCCTTATGGCAAGTGGGTTGAGTTTTAAGTTACAAAAGAGCAAATTCAGGGGCACTGGGTCGGGCGAGTTGGGCGGGGGACGACCCTAGGACATCATATTTTGGAAGCATCATATTTTAAGTTCATGTAATATTGTGATAGAAACAAATTATGAAGCAGTGAAGTAGATCTGATTTCTTTTCAGTTTTTATTAACAATGGTGGAAGAAGTAAAGGAGAAGATTTTTTTTCAGTTTTTATTAACAATGGTAGAAGAAGTAAAGGAGAAGATGACCTACTAGGAAAGAGAAAATAATTTTTTTTATATATTTACTATGTAAAAAATTGAAAAGGCTGTTGCGTAGGGTGTGAGTAACTAGAGTTGACCACTAAAATCAAAGTCTTTTAGAAATTACTACTTCGTACTATGTGTTGTTAAAATGACTTTCTTTCTCTTTCTCTTTAATTTTTATTTTTATTTTTGACACCATCTTCAACTTTTTGCTTCTTTACACTAAAAAAATTGCCTTTGCAATTCACACGAATGTATTAATGTTATTTTTACCTGGATACCACATTATGATTTTGATTATGTAGGTAGAGAAAGTCATTTATATTAGGTTTATTACAGATTATATATTCTAAAGATAAATACATTGAATTGTTCATTACTATTTTTATAGTCGATTATGTTATCAATTAATAGTTAACTTTTGATTTTTTATGGACTTAAATGATCGTTTTGAAGCAAATGTTGGACTAAAGTATGATAACATAGTTATTTTGGTTCTATAAGGTTATGTTTGTCTGTAGGGCTGAGCTATCATAAAATTTGATCGATGAGGCACATTTTGATAATTATTAGAAACTATACTACAATTTTGTTTGCTAGGGAGACATCTGCCCCTTGTGCCCTTCCTTATCCCCGCCCCTGGTTACTTTACATTCTTTTAGATGGTCTATTTTGATATTGTGGTTCGAACTTTGAAGTTTATATCCATAAATTTTAACATTTTACTTGTTAAAGAAAAACTGACGTGTCGTGAGGATCAACTACGTAACTTGACTATGTTATAAACCCATAAAATATAACGTGTTATTTGTTTAGGAGGGGCATTTTTTTCCGGCTCGCCCAGGGTAGTAATAAACTCAGGAACGACCTTGGCTAACATACCTGTATGCAAACTATAGTAGCTAATATAACCTTATAGCTTGTATTTGTTTACATATTAAAAGTAAAAGGATATCATTTAATACAATCCTTAGGCAAGTAAACTTGAACTACATTCTGCCTCCTTCTCTGTTAGTACTGAACCCATTAAAACTGTCATTCTGAATTTCAGGGACTCGAACGTGAAGTTTTTACTTTGTTAGGTATGATAATGTCTCTGCTTAATACTTTAATGAAAATAGAACACTACATTGTGTGTTGTTGTATGAGGCTTAATGTGATGTTGCGCCTTATAATATCTTTGGTGATTGGTATCATCAGTATAGGTTGGCAAGGTGTCGTTGTTAGTTATTTGGCATATAACTATGTTTTGGATTTCTTGTATATCCTAGTGTTCTCTTATTTTTTGTTGTATGTGAGGCTTTTGCCATTAGGTATAACCAAACACTCTAAATTGCATAAAATAAACCAATGAGTATTATTAGAATACTCATGATATTCTTATTTTTTTGCTAGCATTATATTAGAAATAACCAAACACTCTAAAATGAGGCGTTTTAAGTAAACTATTTTCGCTACATTAAGTAAATTAGACGGGTACCCGCGTAATACGGCGGCAGGTACCTTATGACTATATTTTGCAATGTTATTCGGTTAAATATTTTTTTAACAACAAATGTACAAATGAATGATAATTTAAATTAAAATAACTTTAAGCAATAATAATACAAAGTATTTCATATTAAAATACGCATAAGATCCAAACAAAAGAAAGGAACACATAAGTAGCATCTTTGAAACATAAGTTAAAATAGAACGGTACCCGCGCGTTACGGCGACGAGTTCCCGTATAATTAAATCTTTCGGCGAGGGGCTAGGCGAGGTTCAAGGACCAGAAGAACCTTGGATGACTGAATCTATTGTGTGTGAAATATGATTAGTTTATGTTGTAGCTTTTTGATTCTTTCATAAACAATGAGTTCTTTTTATATTAAGATTTCATAACTGACATTTTAATGTATATTAATAACTTTTTTAAGTTTTATATGTTACAAGTATTGATATGGTGGTTACTTATTTCCCACTAAATCACTTATTTGATCATTAATACGACGGTTACAACTTTTGATGTTACAAGTATTGATCAAGTTTTGAAATCTTTCCATAACAAGAAATGTTTTGGTCCTTTAAAAATCTTAAAACTTCAAAAATTAGAATGCCCTAAATGCTTTATAAAGTAGTAGAGATAGAGAAGTATAGATAATTTTACAAAATCTATTAACATTAGGTTACCTTGAACATCCTTGAAAATCCATAAGAATCAAATCTTTAAATTTTCGTATTTGAAAAATTGTATGATAAGAAAAGAACATCAAAATAGATCGAAAACTACAAACACGTAAAAAAATGTAAAAACCAACGAATCATCATTTTTAAGTTTTCATTCATTTCATCATTTTTTTCTCCGTAATCTTATTTTTAAGATATCAAAAACTAAAAAGACATCATAAGAAAACTTAGATTTTAAACTCTAAATTCAAACAAAATTATCACATATACTAATCAAAATGGAACATGAGGTCAGAGGAGATGACCGGATCCTATGTAAGGCGACAACGAAAATAAACCCATCAAACTTAAAAATACAAAAAACAAAACTAAAAAAGAATGAAATCTATACTTAAAAGTTAAGATACATTTTTTCCGGCATCACCTTCTTCAAAAGGTATAACTATCATCACCAGCACAACCAACATCGACCTTTTCTATAATCCACCTAGTAGATGTTGTTAACCCATCAAGTATCTGATCTACACTTAGCAGTTAGGACATTATAGAAGGAAGCAACAGGAACAAAAAAAAAGTAAAGCATAGAGATTATTATTATATTCGAGTCCATCTTGACATCTTTATTTTCACTTTCAAACAACTACAAAAGCACAAAAAGATCACACATTAAAAGGGTAGCAAAAAAAACTAAGAACACCAAGAGCATACTGATCTAAACATTAAAAATTCTAATGTCTTTATGCTTATCAGATTCGGTGTGCAGAGTTTTTATATTGAAATGGGTTGTTACAATTCATATGATTTAAATGAGTTGTTATACTTTTTAGGTTGTTGCAAATTACAATTAATATGGTTTTATGGGCTGTATTAATAATGTGTGTTGTTACAAAGTGGGGTGTTACAAAATGAATTTTACATTAAGACACTAAATTTTGAGTTATAATTTTTAATTATGTGTATTTATTGATTTTATAGCAAAAGTAACATAAATCTTTCTATTACAAGAAATGTTTTTTGTTCTTAAACTTTTTAAGACTTCTATTTTTAAAAGTCTTAAATGCTTTATAAAGTAGTAGAGATTTACTCGTATTTGTTTTTTTGTAGAATGGCAGGAATAATATAAATGAACCCAAACCTCTAAAATGCAGGAAAAATAAACGAAACACCCTGATACAACACCTAAACCATATATATCGCTAACAATCAGGGTTCATGGAGACAACGAAGCATATAGACGAGTCGACCCCAACGAATAAAAAAGGGATCGACAACAACAAAAGAAAAAGACCGCATTCAGATCAACTACAATCATCCATTTTTATAATGGGTTAAATGGTTAAACAATAAGTAATCATCATCATAACAAGAAATCATTGAAAGTATTTTGTTAATGTTTAGTATTCATAATAGAGATAGTATAAATGAGTAAAGAGACAGTTTTTAGCCCAAGTTTAGCCCAACTAGAAGGAATGTCATCTCCAGGCATTAAATAACTCATTGATGACTTAGAAAAATAGCATTTCGGTGTATTCTTTCCCTCCTTATAGCAGCCTGCTACCAAATTTTATGAGGGTATCTTTTTTCTTCCCCCCATCATCTCTATAAAAAGGAGTGAGGGGGAGGGGTCTTTGTATCACTTAATATTTTCTTTACAAACGAATCAATAAAGCAATCGTTTGGGCTCGTTTCTTGTACGGTTACATTTTGTCAATAGATTTATGCTTGTTGTTGTTGTCGTCGAGTAACGTTTTATCCGGTTCTCTAGAACTTAGGGGTTTTGGTTGAATATTCCAACAAGTGGTATCAAAGCTTTGGTCGAGGGGTTCTTAGAGGCATAGGTTCATAGCGAAGGGCTCTTTTGATCAGATTTTTTTGTTGAAGAAAAGACGTCGTTTTTTTAGTTTCCAATGAACACAAAAGAAGGTTGTCTACTATTTTGGGTTCGTGAACATTAACATACGCTTCAGGGTTCGACCTAAAAAGGGTTTCCTTGAAGCTATGCTTATGTCCAGGAGTGTACAATAGAAGATGTTTCAAGGGTATCGTTGTGGTCCGTATATTTCTTATCCGGTCACAATACAGACATGGCTAAGGGGGTATATATATAGGGGGGGTCGAGGCGGTTCCTCGACTACCTTCGGGCGGATACAACACAGATGTAGGTGGAGGGGGGATAGATATAGCACATAGCGGGGGATAGTATAGATCGTATCAGTAACTTAATCGCGCTGCGGGCGGAGGCTCGTATCCGCGTACGGTGTGCTGCTGGGCGCTCCGCCCCTGCCCTTATAGCGCTATACGGTTGCGGGCCGGTCGGTATCACGGCGCTGTCTTCAGCCTCCTCATATCCTTTCTTTCCCCTCCCCCTTCCCCTCCCTTTTTCCTTCACTTTCCGTTTATTTCCCTTTCTTTCCTCTTCTTCCTCCCCTCCCCCCCCTTCCCACATTCCCCTCTTCCTCACTTTTCATTCCCCCTTCTTTCCTTCCCTTTCGCTCCTTTCACCCGTTCCCCCTTCTTTCCCCCCATTCCCCCCCCTTTTTTCCGATTTCCCCCCTTTTCCCTTTTCTCCTTTCCCTATCCATTTTTCTCCCCCACTCGTCCCTTTTCCCCCTCCCTTCCCTTTTTCCTTCCCCCTTCCCGAATTCCCCCGTTCCATTTTTTTTTCTTTCATCCCCGCCCCCCACGCCGATCCCCCACTTTTTCCCACTTTCCTTCCATCCTCCGCCCCCTTTTTCCCTGTTTTCCCCATCCCCTTTTTTCTTTTTCTTTTTTTTTCTGGGGGGGGGGGGGGAGGGGGGGGGGGAGGCATGTCATCTCTGCCTAAATAATTTAACCGCACTTACTGGGGGGGGGGGGGGGGGGGGGGTGGGGGGGGGGGGGGGGGGGGGGGGGGGGGGGGGGGGGGGGGGGGGGGGGGGGGGGGGGGGGGGGGGGGGGTGGGGGGGGGGGGGGGGGGGGGGGGGGGGGGGGGGGGGGGGGGTGGGGGGGGGGGGGGGGGGGGGGGGGGGGGGGGGGGGGGGGGGGGGGGGGGGGGGGGGGGGGGGGGGGGGGGGGGGGGGGGGGGGGGGGGGGGGGGGGGGGGGGGGGGGGGGGGTGGTTTTCACCTTCCCCCTTTCCCCCTTTCCTTTCTCGGATAAGGTTGTGAGGCTATCGACACAAGTCAAAGAAAGTTTAAGGGTTTGTAGTTTTTGTTTTGTAGATCAAAATTGCTGTTGTTGGTTTGTCAGTTTGTTTCGACAAAGAATATTATCTGCAAGTTCTGATTTTGGCTTGACATCAAGGTTCTAAGACAGCAAGTTTTTTGATCAGTTTTTCCATTTTTTCTAGTTTGAAGTCGAACGCAAGGTCTTGACGTTTCAGGTTTCTTTGAAGCTTCAAAAAAGTGTCTATTTGCAGATCTAAAATCGACATAAAGTCTGTTTTTAAAGCTCGAAAACAAGAGTCTTGACTATAGTTCTGTAGTTGTCCCTTGGAAGGGAAGATTCCAAACTGATTATAATAATAGGTGTTAAATAACAAAGATAATATATATTTTGAAGATCACGTGATAAAATATTGGTTTGGGTTTTTGTCATGTTAACACATAACCATGAATTTTGTTTAAGTGGTTTAAAAAAATAAAAGATGACGCACTTCAAAGGTTCTTATTTTTGGAGTTTTTTTTTTGTTTTTATTGTTGCACAAGGAGACTTTTATTGGGGTTTATCGATTTTTGTAAGGTTATTGACTCAAGGTTTAAAACGATTAACAAGGGATTTAAAAATAAATTTTAAGACTTGACCGAGGTTGCACGGTTTCTTAAGTTACAAGAAAGTAATTTGCAAAACTAAGTACGATTAGGGTTACTTCAAAAAGCTCGGTGCTTTTCTCCTTGGTTCAAGGGTTGTCGATTTTGATGGATGTCTAATTTCAAGGTTCAAAATGATATTTGAGTAAAAATGAATTAGTTCTTGAAGGGTTTCTTGGGTTTGATACGGTTTTCTAAGAAGGTTTATACTTAGGGTTCGAGCAACTTTGCTCGACTCGGATTTTGTGTAGGAATATTCACAAAAAGGCATTAACGTTTAGCAAAAGGTTTGAAGAACAATGTTACCAAGTTTACAACGAGAAATTTAATGGAAGAGAATGACTTCGAGCTTTTGTTACGAAGCCTATGCCTGGAACAACCTGAATTTACTACAACATTAAAGGAGTTACATGAGGCTACATATAAATGACATATGATAAAGGTCATCCAGAAACAAGGCTTACAGAAAGCGTTGATCTTTGTTTGGGTAACGGGAGATCACCAAGGAAGAGCGGGGATGTAGAAAAAGTAAAGAGACTTTAATATATGACAAGTCTTTAGCTAATCGTGTTTGTACTTGAAGAAGATGTTTATATACTTTTTACATTGCATCCGGGTAAAAGTCAGTTTGAACATATTGATGATTTTCACAAGCTAGTAGGTGACTTAGCGCTTTATAGATATTGGCCAATATCGGATGAGGATTAGGGCATATATTATTACTCACATCTTTTGCCACCGTCTACGATAAATTTTTGTGGATAACTTTGTTAAATCGCCGGGATAATTTTCATCTATAATCCTTTTAAACTCTAAATTACATCAATATTTTTATAAAAATCATAATTACACCAATATCCTTTCAATACCTTAAAATGCTCATGTATACCAAACAAACCATTAAATTAATATTACATAAGTAATTCTTAAACATCTTAAACAAATATTAATGGACAACTAATATGACAACTTTACCCTTCTTTAACAAAATTCCATTCATATGAACTTCATTTTTGTTCCATTCTGACGACATAAACATTCTGACCCCATTCCTTTTTCTTCGTAATATGACAAAGCCCAATTTGACCCATATCTGATTTCATTCACAACCATATTCTTATACTTAATACAAAAAACTCATTGCATTAATACAATGCATGGTTGGGGATCGAACCAACTGATAGAATCTGATGGACAAGAAAGATAAGGTATTTATAGGGTATTGATAACGCTCAAATTTTACATGTTTTTAGGAGCGTTATCATGGATTTTATGCGTATATTTTGGTGATTATTACGAACTTATGGTACTTAACGAAGCATATTTGTTGTTTTAGGTTCATGGAAGCTAACGTGACGGGAAACAAAGAAAACATGAAGAAAACAAGCTAAAACGAAGAAATATTAGAAGTATCGTTATTCCCGACATACCTTCACCATGTTGGCCATAACTTGAGCATACAAACTCCGATTGACCTGATTTAAGTGGACAAGAAAAGATAAAAGGAAGAGCTACAACTTTCGTTTAGATTACATGTAGCCAAACTCATCCAGCCAATCGGCCTAGCCCCGTAAGCGAATAACTAGATTCATTTGTTCGACTTGCACGCATTTGGTCATTCGGCCTAACCATCTGGCAGCCCGGTAGGATGCTTTTGACCTATCCAGTTCTTTTAAATGCAAAATATGAAGTGGCATTAAAACCTTAAGTCTGATCATATCACCTCATTACACCATTTCCTAGGCATTTTGAATAAACCTTTGGAGCCAATGAAATCCAAAGCTTAATAAGACCCCAGGTCAGTGTATACAAAGCCTTAATCATCTCATATCTATCTCTAACAAAACTATCACATTTATAGATCCACTACCACATATACCACTCTAATTCTACCACCCCACCATTTCAAAACGTGATGGGGTTGGTTTTGGTCATCTCACTTACAACCTATAAACCTTGAACGAACTAGAGAAGGAAACCACGCACTATAAACAATCCTATCTCCAACAATCCTTGAAGGTCCTGGTTTAACTGATTGGATCTTTGCAGCCTATAAAGGATGATAGCCAAGATGTATAAATACACACGACTATGTAGAAACAATGACTATGAATACAATGTGTTAATGCGGAATCTTAACACAGGTACTAAGAAGAACAATGAACAACTGAATAACAACTTTATTAAAGTGTTCTTGAGGATTACAGATTGCTAACTATGATATTGTATGTTCTGTATGATCTTGTGTAGAACTATGTCTTCTAACTATGCCTAGGGTTCCTTTTATATCATAAGGATAACCCTAAAAGGCTTACATATCTTTCTGACAAATATCTCAAAAATATCTTTTAAATATCTTTTAAATATCTTGTCATCGGTACTAACTAATTTACTACTAACGGTACTAACTAACTAACAGTACTAACTACTTTGTACTGTCGGTACTAAGTATAACTGTCGGTACTAACTATTTGTACTGTCGGTACTAAGTTAAGAAAACATTATTCCTAACAATCCTCCCTTAAACATGAATGTTAAACTATTTTAACTTCATGTTTCTTCAATCCTTTAAGAACTTGATGCACAGAGGATGTATCCAAACATTCTTTATCTTTTCTTAAACTTGTACTCTCTATCCTTCTTTAGCAGCATCTTTGTCTTGTCAGCAAATCAGCAACATCTTTTCAGCTACTCAGCAACATCTTTGTACCTACAATCCAACTAAGTTGGCTTTGTAGTTTTTGGCAAACTACCAGCCATTAACGGATTTGATGTTCCTTTACCAGTAGCCGTTTGCTCTGGGATAGATAACTCTTCATCATTCCAAGAATATATGGTGAGTTTAATTAACCATACAGTTTTTGGTAAACTGTCAACCATCAACAAATTAGATTGTCTTAACAAATACCGTTTGGTTTGGACTAGCCAATGCTTCATTGTTGTCCATAACATGGTGACATTGATAAACCATATAGTTTTAAGCAAACTATCAGGCTATCAAAACAGATTTGATAGCCGCTTACCAAGAACTGTTTGATCTCGGACTAGCCAACTCTTCACCAAGAAGCAAGGTGAGTTGATTACCCTACAATTTTTCGTAAATTGTAAACCATAAACGGATTTGAGAAGTCTTTACCACCTCAAGCTGTTTGCTTGTGGACTAGCCAATTCTTATGCTTGTTAAGCATGGTGAATTGATAACCATTTGTTGTGTGGTGGTTAGCCAACACTCCAAATCGCCTCTTACTTCCATCGATCTTATTTTTAAGGTCCTAAATCAGCCAGTTACCTGCTTTATAAATCTTAACAATACTAATCCATAGTACTTTTTCTTCAGACATCCAATTTAGCTTTATCATTTGCACGCAGTATTCCGTCTTCAAATGATACTTCTTCTCTATTAGCATGTGAATGACTAATTCCTATCATCATCATCAAGTGTGTACCCCGAGGAACTGTGCACTTCCAACTGACTATATTTCCATTGCATGTAGTGATTCCAAACTCATCTTGTTATAACTGGATTGACATTAACATCAAATCTCCCAAAGAACTTTATCAAACATTCAGGAAATCTATCTTGAATATATGTTCATACACAAGTTTATAAACAACCTAATCTTCCTGTCAAACACTGAAAGCACTCTCATACAATGTACTGAATTATCTCATTTGACCATATACTTCTAGTTACCACATTCAAATTAATACTCTTCTAATCTTTCTGATTCATAACTGTGGTTTAGTGCCAAGATACCATCTCCAGTCAATGATGGGATAACTTTCTTGTCAATTATTTCATAATCTACTTCATGTCCACAATCACTGGAGCAATTGTCAAGGCACAATCTCAAGCTCCATCCATTTTCTTTCTCAGTGTCCAAATGGGTCCATCTTGAGAAGTATCTTGTTGAATCTTCTTTTCTTGACTTCATCTGTTTCCTTGTACCCTGCTTTCTCTTTCTTGAGTTCTCTTCTTTTCTTATCCTCTTCTTTGACTTCTCTTTATATTCTCTTCCCTGCTTGATCTCTTCTCCTTTGGAGAATCTTTCTTATCATTCTTTTGATTAGCTTTCATCTTCACAGACCCAATAGCAATGAAATCTTATCTGACATTTCTTTTCATACATTGCTTGTATGTCTCAACCTTCTTACTCTTCCACTCAGAAATGTTTGAAGTTCCCCACATGCTTTAAGTAGGTCATCAACTGATTTCTTAATTGATATTTTAAGTTGAGGTCTGTTTTCTTATGGCTCTGATCTTGTTGAGCAAGGAATTTTCTCTGAGCAGACAATTGTATCATGAAGGAACTTTGCTCTTTCTTCCTTTTGTGAACTGCTCTCTTTCCTTGCTCTGAAGCTTCTTCTCAGCAAGAATCTTGTCTGCCTCATTCTTGCCTTGATATCAATCTAAGTTTTTAATGAAAGCTATCATTTGTTGCTTCTTCTTTCCGCCAATCTATTTCACTCCTCCCAGATTCCATATCTTCTTGAACTTTCCTTGCCAACTCTTCATCACTCTCAAGCTGTTTGAATTTCATTACAGCTTGAGGAATATCATCATCTTCACTTTCAGATTCATCATCCTCTTTAATCTTCTTCTTCCCTTTGTCTTTAGGATCAATCTTTGGAAGAGGTTTTAATGTTAGAGAGTGATCTTTGAGAAGTAGGTCCCTAGGTCTATCATTTCTTCAACATCCTTCAGCTTCTACACCTTTCTCTTTTTCATTAGAAGCAGGCTTTGGGGCCCTGACTACATTTGATTAGGAAGTGTAGCTATTGTTTCATCATCACCAAATATTATAGAAGTGTGTGTTTGAGTGGATGTTTGAGAAGCTGGAGTTGCAATTTCTTCCTTAGATTGATCTTCAGTACCTTCTATTGCAACAGTACTTTCAACTTTCTCTTTAGTACCTGGTTTTTTGCTCTTCAGTACTTTTTCAAAGAATCTCATCAAAAGTACCTTCATTTTTCTCTCAGTACCTTCAACTTGATCATCACACCTTCAATTGTTCATCATACTACTTTAGATCTGTCAGTACTAGAACTTTTTGGCTTGTCGGTACTAACTTTTCAAGTCGTACTAACTCCTTCTTTGACAGTACAAAACTGCTTCATCAGAAACTAAGTCTATCCTTTCATCATCTCCTTGTCTTCATCCACCATTTCTCTTGTCCTCTCCTTCACTTTGAGCATTGTCTTTTCCATTAAGCAAATGTTATATTCAGCATTAATCAAACAAGGACTGCTTGAACTGATGGATTCACCTTTTGCAATCTTCCTCCCTTGTTTTTGATACATACTTTTTTGTGCATGCCTTTTGTTTCTTGATAGCTCTTCCTGAGAGTCTTTGCTGCACATGAGACATGTCTTCAGATCTTCATTTAGTCAGAAACAAGGCAAGACTAGTTGCACAAGGTTATACCCAAGAGGAAGGAACTGATTATGATGAGGTTTTTGCTCCTGTTGCTAAGATTGAAGCAATCAGGTTATTTTGGTCCTATGCATCATTTATAGGGTTTATTGTGTACCAGATGGATGTGAAGAGTGCCTTTTTATATGGTACTATTAAAGAGGAGGTGTATGTGTGCCAACCTCCTGGTTTTGAAGATCCACAGTTCCCTGATAAGGTTTATAAGGTGGAAAAAGCTTTATATGGTCTACATCAAGCTCCTAGAGCCTGGTATGAGACCTTGTCTACCTACTTAATTGAAAATGGATTTAGAAGAGGCACTATAGATAAGACTTTGTTCATCAAGAAGGACAAAGGCGATATCTTGTTAGTACAGGTGTATGTTGATGATATCATCTTTGGGTCTACAAAGAAGTCTTTATGTGATGAGTTTGAGCAGATGATGCACAAGAAATTCCAAATGAGTTCTATGGGGGAGCTCACTTTCTTCTTAGGATTACAGGTACAACAGAAGAAGGATGGAATCTTCATTAGCCAAGACAAATATGTGGTTAATATATTAAAAAAGTATGATTTTATCAATGTGAAGACAACAAGCACTCCAACAGAGACTAACAAGGCATTGATCAAGGATGAAGATGCTAAGAATGTGGATGTACACTTATATAGATCAATGATTGCGTCATTGACGTACTTAATAGCTTCTATGCCTAACATAATGTTTGCTGTTTGTGCTTGTGCAAGGTTCAAAGTTACACCAAAGACTTCACATATTCATGTTGTGAAGAGAATTTTTAGATACTTGAAAGGTTAACCTAAATTGGGCCTTTGGTATCCTAAAGATTCACCATTTGACTTGGAAGCCTTTTTTGATAGTGATTATGCTGGAGCTAGCCTTGATATGAAATCCACAACAGGAGGTTGTTAAAATCTTGGCAAGAGGTTGATTTTATGGCAATGTAAGAAGCAGACTATAGTAGCCAATTCTACTACTGAAGCAGAGTATGTTACTGCTGCTAATTGCTGTAGACAGGTGTTATGGATCCAAAATCAAATGCTTGATTATGGGTTTAATTTCATGAACACCAAGATTTACATTGATAATGAAAGATCTTTCTTCTTGTACAAGAAACACCACATACACACATTTAGGGGTGTGAAGTAAACTTGTATTATTTAAAACCCACGATACTTCCATATCTATTCATAACACACACACACTAGAGTTGTATAGCAACTATCAGCTATCAACCGATTTGTTATCATTACCAAGAACTGTTTGATCTTGGAGACTAAGCCAACTCTTCACTAAGAAAGCAAGGTGATAGAGAACCCAACAATTTTTGGTAAATTGTAAACCAAACTGGATTTGAAAAGTCCTTTAACCTTCAAGCCGTTTGCTTGTGGACTAGCCAATTCTATGCCTGTTAAGCATGGTGAATTTGGATGAACCATTTGATTGTGTGGTGGTAGCCAACACTCAAATCCCATCTTACTTCCATCAGTCTTATTCTTTAGATTCCTAAATCAGCAAGACCTTCATGAAAAATTGTATCCATTCCAAGCATGGTATTTCTTCTTCAGACTCCATTTAGCTTTAGCATTTGCCATCAACTATTATCCTTTATTCACAGGCTACTTCTTCTCTATTAGCATGTGAACGACTAATCCTTCATCAGTCATCAAAGTGTGTACACCTGAAGAACTGTGCAACTTCCAACTGAATTACGTTCCATTCATTGCTGTAGTTCTAAAACTCATCTTGTTCACCTGGATTGAACATGAACTATCAAATCTCCCTAAAAAACCCCAAAGAACTTTTATCAAAACCTCAGGAATCTTATCTTGATATATGTCCATCACAAGTTTATATATAGCATCTAAGTCTTCTCTGTCAAACACTAAAAGCACTCTTATCAATGTGCTAAAGGATCTCTTTTGACCATTACTTCTTGTTACCACATTCATATTAATCTCTTCTGATCTTTTAGATTCATCAAACTGTGGTTTAGTGCCGTAGAAAATCTCAGTCTTCCAGTCAATGATTGGAATACTTCTAGTCAGTATTTCATAATCTACTTCCTTGTCCTCATCTGGAGCTATTGTCAAGCACAATCTCAGCTCCATCATTCTCTTTCTCAATGTCAGATGGGTCATCTTGAGAAGTATCTTGTTTGAATCTTCTTTTTCTTGACTTCATCTTTTTCCTTGTACCGTGCATTCACTTTCTTGTAACCTACTTCTTCTTAATCCTCTTCCTTACTTTTACTTTAAGAATTCCTCGCTTGAATCTCTTCTCCTTTGGAGGAAATCTTTCCAGTCATTCTTTTGATCATTCTATCAACATCAACAGACCCAATAGGCAATGAAATCTTCATCTGACCTTTTATTCTTTTCATACATTGGCTTGTATGTCTTCAAACTTCTACTCCTTCAACTCTTAATGTTTGAAGTTCCCCACATGCATTTAAGTAGGTCATATCTTGATTTCTTAATTGATTCTTGGTTGGAGGTCAGTTTCTGATGCCTCTGATCTTTTTGTTGAGCAAGGAATTTTCTCTGAGCACAATTAATCAGAAGAACTTGCTCTTGGTCTTTCTATTGTGAACTCTCTCCTTTTCTTGCTCTTGAAGCGTCTTAGCAATGAAATCCTGTCTGCCTCATTTCTTGCCTTTAAAACATCAAAGTTTTTAATGAAGCTTCATTGTTGCTTTTTTCTTAGCAATCCTTGTTTCTTTTCTTCTTCTTCTTCCCATTTCTTTTTGAATTTTCCTAGCCATTTCTTCATCACTCTCAAGCTGTATTTGAATTACTTCACAAATTGAGGAATAATCATCATCTTTCACTTTCCATTTCATCATCTTATTCAATCTTCTTCTTCCCTTGGTCTTTGGATCAATCTGGGAAGAGGTTTAAAATGTAAGAAGTGATCTAGTGGAAAAGTAGGCCTAGGTCTATCAAATTCTTCAACATCCTTCAACTCCTACAACCTTTCTCTTTTTCTTTAAGAAGCAGCGTTTGGCTTTTACTCAGTTGAGTGAGAAGTGAAGCTATTGTTTCAATCATCACCAATGTCATAGAAGAAGGATTTTGAGTGTAAGTTTGAGAAGCAATTTCTTCATTAGTTTGATCTTCAGTACTTTTTATTTGCTCAGCAGTACTTTCAGCTTTCTCTTCAGTACCTTCGCTTTGCTCTTCAGTAACTTCAAAGATCTCTTCAGTACCCTCAGAATGTTTCTTCATTCATACCTTCAGTACCTTCAACTTGTTCATCAGTACTAACTTTGAGCGGTCAGTATAACATTGGTCTGTCAATCAATGACATAACTTTTTCAAAGTCGGTACTAACTCCTTCCTTGACAGTACTAACTACATCTTCAGTACTAAGTCTATCTTCATCAATCTCCTTGTCTTCATCCACCATTTCTCTTGTCCTCCCTTCACTTTGAGCATTTTCTGTTTCCATGTGATCAATTTTATCTTCAGCAATCACATACAAACAGAGGATCTCTTGAACAGATTATCTCCTTTTGCTTTCTTCCTCCTTGTATGGATACAACTACCTTTGTGCACCCTATAATATCTTTGAGAAGCTCTTTCTGGGAATCTTTTGTGCAATGAGATACCTTCATATATTCTTTATGGATGTTTTAGGTGACAGTTTAGCTTGCATTCTTGCGCCTTTGTGATCTTAGCCTTCAAGAGTTTAATTTCCTTGGCTTGATCTGAAACCTGTTTACATAAAGAGATACAAAGATCATAGACATTTTGGAGAGTCATAGCATCCTCATTCCCTGAAAGGGATGTATCATTGGATGAATGATCTCCAAGATTCT
Source organism: Tanacetum coccineum (assembly GCA_026074375.1). Taxonomy (NCBI): domain Eukaryota; kingdom Viridiplantae; phylum Streptophyta; class Magnoliopsida; order Asterales; family Asteraceae; genus Tanacetum; species Tanacetum coccineum. The sequence continues at coordinate 4,106 of BQNB010118478.1, read as the reverse complement.
CACCAGTAGGTTCTGGGATTGAATCAGGAATAATAGGAATGGGTGAAGGTGTTGGTGAAGGTCTGGGTGAAGGACTTGGGGAGGGGTCAGGTTGTTGCTCAAAAGGTACCTCACTAGGTTGAGCAGAAGTTGAGTCAGGCAGTGACTCATTTGGGATTTCACTAGTGGGTGCAGGGGAGGGTGATGGTTGTTCATCAGATAGTCTTTCTGAGGAAGCACCCTCATCCTGAGTTGGTTGGACCAACATAGTATCAAACAAAGGTGTAACTTTGCCTGAGAAATGTTTGCCCTTCTTAATCATAAAAGAAAAAACTTTACTAGTTAAACTATTTACAGGAAAGTGATCTAAAGGTACATCTATATTAGCTAATTGTCTATCTAAAAATATAGAAATAAAACGAGGATACATTACAAACTTCTTCTTTGCCTCTAGATGCCTAAGCATACCATCAAAAATTAATTTTGAAAAATTATACTTTTGATTAGTTGATAAACAAATTACAGCAGTGGCAATATTTGTAGGAATTTGATCCCAAGAGGTACTTTTGGAACTTAAACAATGATTAATTGTGTGAAATAAAAACCTCCATTGGGGTGAAAACAAAGCTTTATTAAATGTTAGCACTGTTAAATCCCCTTCATATCCCATAAGCTGAATAGCATTAAAGATAGCCTGATTTGTTAATGTGTCTATCCCATCAGCATCATCAAAACTAAGATCAGTTCGAATGGATGCCTCAGATATAGACACAGACTTGCCAGCTACTTTGGCAGTTATGTGCCTTACATTGTTGATTGTTTTGGACTTGGCAGACGTCCAAAACTGTTCAACGAATGTGGTTGAAACAACAGGACTTACAGTGAGCGCATGAAAAATATAACTTCTCCGAAGAAAATCAATTACTTCATGAAACTCGACATTTCCTTCAGTCTTTTCCAAGTAGGCGATCATGTTGTGCTTAGGACAGGACTCAAGAGCAGCCATGTTGCTTAGAAGAGAGAAATCGTCGGTAAGAGAGATTAGGGCTTGTAGCGAAGAATGTAAGTTGGAGAGATTGCTTGAGTAAGTGTGCGATTGAGATGGATTCTTATAGGTTTTGGTGACCTAATTTTAAAGAAAACGTTCCAATTTACACTTTGTACCCTTGGCGGTATCTTTCTTCAATCGTCTCTTAAGCGGTACAAACTTTGCCCAGCGGTACTAACTTTACATGGTCGGTACTAACTTTGTCCAAACAAAGAATGAACAATGTAAGTATCAGGAATGCTTCAGTACCATCAGTAACTCTTCTCAATGACAATCTAAATCTTCTTAAGGCGTGGACAAGCATCACTTCTAGTTAATATGTATCCATAAAAAATAACAAAAAAACAAACAAAAATTAAAAAAATAAAAATAGACTCTACCACCTGAGCCATCTAACCATGACTCACTATTCAGGTGTTTTATCTATCTTCCCCTCACCATCAACACATACTAACCAATTTTACCTGAAAATAGTCTTTGGATGGTCTACATAATCTCATGTCTTCAAAATGCTTCACAAGAGAATTCTTACTCTGAATCCTAGCACGAATATCTTGAGCAATCTTCTTAATCTTGAAAGTGTACAGACCACTTGTTTGTACGGTTAGCTATGCTTGCTTGATGGTGATTGAATGTTGATGGGTAGAAAGGTGGAGCATTAAGTGTTTAGAGGTTTCTTGGAACAAGTTTGATTTGCCATAGTGGTTCCTTGGTGTGGTTTTACCTCTTTCATCCACAGATAACCCATTCAAATTACCTCCCTTTAACCAATGTAGCTTATGGATTTATCATCCCTATTGAAACAACCAAGAACTGAAATCGGCTAACATCAAATGCCTTGGTTAGTAAATCAGCTACATTGTCATCAGTATGGATCTTAAGCACTTGTATGAGTTTCTTCTCATATGCATCTCTTATGAAGTGGTGCCTAATAGCAATATGCTTTGTCTTTGAATGATATACTGGATTCTTTACAATGCAAATGGTGCTTTCATTATCAATGTAGATCTTTGTGTTCATGAAGTTGAACCCATAGTCTAACATTTGATTTTGAATCCATAAAACTTGCCCACAGCAGCTTGCAGCAGCAACATATTCGGCTTCTGTTGTAGAAGTGGCCACAATGGTTTGCTTTTTGCATTGCCAAGTAATGAGTCTCCTGCCAAGAAATTGACAACCTCCTGTTGTAGATTTCCTGTCAAGGTTTGCTCCAGCATAATCACTATCTGAGTAGGATTCCAAGTCAAATGAAGACTCTCTAGGATACCAAAGGCCCAGTTTGGGTTTGCCCTTTAGGTACCTAAAAATTCTTTTAACAGCACTTAAATGAGAGGTCTTTGGAGTGACTTGAAACCTAGAACAAGCACAGACTGCAAACATAATGTCAGGCCTAGAAGCAGTCACATACATTAGGAGCCATCATTGACCTATGTGATGAAACATCAAAATCATGACTTCCTCCTCTTTGACTAATGGCTTCTGAGTCTCAATTGGTGTACTGGCAGTCTTAACACATGCAAAGTCAAACTTCTTCAGGATTTCAGCAACATACTTATCCTGGCTCATAAAAATGCCATTTGGATTCTGTTTGACTTGTAGACCAAGAAAGAAAGTGAGCTCTCCCATTGAACTCATCTGAAATCTACTCTCTCAATGCCTCATCTCTTCACACTAAAGACTTCTGTTTGTAGACCCAAAGTGTATATCATCCACATAGACTTGAAACTAATTGATATCTGTTTGTCCTTGTTTAGGAGAGAGTTAGTTAATTGTCCCTCTTTTGTATCCATTCTTCAATAAGAAGTGGATAAAGTAGCTATACCATGATCTTGGAAGCTGGATGCAACCATATAGTAGCTTTAACTACTTGTAGCTTTCTCAGGAGACGTAGGATCTTGGAAACTTTGGTGCAAATATCATAGAAGAGGGTGTTTGAGTGGATGTTTGAGAAGCTTGAGTAGCAATTTCTTCCTTAGTTTGCTCTTCAGTATTTTCTTTTTGCTCAGCAGTACTAACTTTAAGATCGTAAGTACCAAGTTTAACTTCATCAGTTTCTTTGTCTTCATCCATCATTTCTTTTGTCCTCCCTTCACTTTGAGCATTTTCTTTTGCTTTACCATCTCCTTTTGCATTCTTCTTATTTCTATAGACCCACTTTGTACCGATAGCCTTCTTTCCATAAGGCAAATCTACTAGAATCCAAACCTTTTGAATCTCAAACTGCAACAATTCTTCTTGCATAGCATCAACCCAACTTTCATCTTCAAGAGCTTCTGAAATCTTCTTGGGTTCATGTTGAGATAGAAAACAAGCAAATAAACAATGATGAAAGTCCTTATGATTGTTTATCCTTTGCTTTTGAACATAACTAACAAAGGCATGTGCTTCAGAACTTTTGTTTACTTTGCTTCTAGTTTATACTGCTGATGTTGGATCTCCTAGAATGAGTGTTGTAGGATGAGAGGGATTAATTCTTAATGTGGGAATAGGAATAACATTCACAACTGTTTCCAAATTTGTGAAGTCAGTCTGCACCCTCATCATCATAAGATGAATGTGTAAAGATACCATCAGTAGTATCTTCATGAATATCCTCAAGTGGAGGTATTTCAGAGTCATCTTCTTGGGAATTGGTTATATCAGAAAGAGATAGTCCCTTTTTAGGACTGGCAGTACTTACTGGTATGCTAACAGTATTAACAAGGTTAGTAACGCTAGCTTTAGCTGTTGTGCTAACAGTACTAAAAATGTTAGTACCGCTAGACTTAGCAGCTTCTGCCTGAGTAACCAAGTTCTCAGTTTCTTGATCAAGATTCTTCCTGAGAGCTTCAGCTTCCTTACTAGCTTCCTTTTCTTGCATTTGAAGTTTTGCAAGATCATCTAGAAAGACTTGTTCTTCCTCTCTTGGACCTCCTCTCTTATCATTCGTGGAAGAATAGGTATGCCATATTGGTAGTTCAAAGCAGTCTTCAGCAGATTCATCTTCTTTTTCAGAATCCCTTGCATTAGCTTTGTCTTTTGTACCTGAACTTTGGTTAGAGTCTTGTTGAGCTGCATGAAGGTTAGCTTGATTCTCTGG
>BQNB010118476.1:1700-20985 GCA_026074375.1 Tanacetum coccineum | reverse complement strand
GGTGCGTGTTGTTTCTCAAAGATAGATCTTCTCTCAGGATATCATCAGTTGAGAGTCCGAGAGGAAGATATACCGAAGACCACGTTTAGAACCCAATATGGGCATTTTGAGTTCACAGTCATGCCATTTGGGCTGACAAATGCGCCAACAATATTTATGGACTTCATGAACCGTATATGCAAGTCATATTTAGACAAATTTGTAATTGTGTTCATTGACGACATCTTAATCTACTCAAAGTCAGAAGAAGTGCATAAAGTCCACCTGAAGGCGATTCTAGACTTACTCAAGAAGGAGAAGTTGTATGCCAAATTTTTAAAGTGCGAATTTTGGTTACAGGAAGTCTAGTTCCTAGAACATGTGGTCAACCGTGATGGTATCTATGTGGATCCTAGCAAGGTTAAGTCGGTCAAGAACTGGAAGACTCCTGAATCGTCAACTAAAATCCGTTCATTCTTAGGATTGGCGGGTTATTACCGGAGATTTATTGAAAATTTCTCCAAGATCGCCAAGCCCCTCACCCTATTGACTCAAAATAATAAGACATATGTGTGGGGCGATGAACAAGATCAAGCTTTCCGCATTCTAAAGGAGAAGCTATGCAATGCTCTAGTGTTAGCACTCCCCGATGGACCAGACGACTTTGTGGTCTATTGTGATGCATCGAAACAAGGTTTTGGGTGTGTGATGATATAGCGGGGCAAAGTGATAGCGAAGCTTCCAAGGATCTCAAAGATCCAGCTGAATGGATAAGAGGATTAGAAAAACACTTTGAATGAAGAGATGATGGTGGAATTTACTTCTTTGATCGTATCTGGATTCCATCAGTTGGTGGTGTAAGGAAACTGATCATGGATGAAGCTCATACTTCTAGATATTCAATACATCCGGGTGCGGATAAGATGTATCATGATCTGAGAGACTTGTATTGGTGGCCTGGTATGAAGAGAGACATTGTTGAGTACGTTAGTAAGTGTCTTGGGTTCTCTAAGATTAAAGCCGAACATCAAAAACCCTCAGGATTACTTCAGCAACCAGAAATCCCTGAGTGGAAATGGGAGAAGATAACAATGGACTTAGTCACAAAGTTGCCTAGAAGCAGCGGTGGGTATGATGCGATTTGGGTCATTGTAGATAGATTGACCAAGTCGGCTCACTTTTTACCCATTCGTGAAGATTTCAAAACAGAGAAGCTAGCAAGAATTTACATTAACGAGATCGTAGCAAGACATGGTGTACCAGTGTCAATCATTTCAGACCGTGATGGTCGATTCGCGTCACACTTATGGCAAGCTCTTCAGAAGGCGTTAGGTACAAAACTAAACATGAGTACGGCTTACCACCCTGAGACCGATGGTCAAAGTGAGCGTACCATTCAGACACTGGAGGATATGTTACGAGCTTGTGTAATGGATTTTGGTGGCAGTTGGGATACTCATCTTCCGTTGGTTGAGTTTTCTTATAATAACAGTTACCATGCGAGCATTAAGTGCGCGCCATTCGAGGCTCTATACGGGCGAAAGTGTAGATCTCCCGTGATATGGACTGAAGTGGGAGAAAATCAGCTTATTGGACCAGAACTTGTGCAGGAAACGACAGAAAAGATTTTTCAGATTAAGGAAAGGTTAAAGACGGCAAGAAGTCGTCAGAAAAGCTATGCTGATAAGAGACGTAAGCCTCTTGAATTCGAAGTTGGAGACCGAGTGTTACTGAAGGTATCTCCGTGGAAAGGAGTGGTACGATTTGGTAAGAAAGGAAAGCTGGCACCACGGTATGTGGGACCGTTCGAAATAATAGAGCGTGTTGGACCAGTAGCCTATCGACTGAAGTTACCCCAGGAGCTGAGTTGTGTTCACGACACGTTTCATGTGTCGAACCTCAAGAAATGTTTGGCGGAGCCAGATGTTCAAGTGCCTTTGGACGAGATCGAGATTGATGAAAATCTGCGATTTGTCGAAGAACCTATTGAGATAGTGGAACGAGATGTGAAGAAGCTAAAGCGAAGAAGAATCCCATTGGTCAAAGTACGTTGGAACTCTCGGCAAGGAGCTGAGTATACTTGGGAACGTGAAGACCAATTCCGGAAGAAATATCCGAATCTCTTCTCTGAATCCGTACTTTCCTCAAGTGCCGCAACTTAAGCCTTGAGGACAAGGCTCTTCTAACCGGAGGAGACTGTAACATTCCGTATTTTCAGGTCATTTTCGACGTCATCTATTTTACGAGTTATTTTTTTTTCGTACGCGTTCGCTTTTAATATTAAGTATCAGGTTAAATCGCGTAAACTAAAAATCAACGATTAATGTAAACGGACACCAAACGAATTAAAGTATTCGTCAAGCAAGCCATATACTACTTTTAGGAAAGTAGTAATCAACTTTTTATATTTTATTTTTGTCGGTTACGTAAAACGTTTACGTTTCGCAATAAAACGCGTTTAGGCGAACCCGGAAATCACAAATCACTAAATATGCCCTAAATAACCCTAGATATTTTTTAGATATTTATGTTAGATATTTATCAAAAATATCTTTTAGATATTTTCCTTTAACTTAACCCTAGTTAACTTAACTAGAGTTTCTTAACCTTAGTTAAGCCCTATATAAAGGCTTAACTAGTAAGAAAAACATACAAAACACATTCCTAAGGTGTAAAACACAAAAATCTCTCTCATTTCTCTCATCATATATCACGGCTCAAAACCATCTCCATAACACATCCATACTTTGATTTTCTAGATCAAATACAAGTGTTCTTACATCTATTCTAAGGTGTTCTAAGAAAGATCGGAGGGTTGATTTCTCGTTTCGAAGATTTAAGAAAGTTTGTGCAAGATTCGGGTTTCAAAGGATTAAGGGTTTTTCTAGTGTTATAATCTCGGGTTTGATATCCAAAACAAGGGTTTAGATCATTTGTTCTTCATCATTCATCCTTCCTAAGGTTATCTAAATACCTTTATACTTTTCATTTCATGATTTTATGTGTTTACATGTTCTTTATAGCTAAATCACCATTTAGAACCTTTGAATATGTAAAAAGAGTTTTTACCTATGGTTATGAAATTATACACTTTTTCTTATGTCATGTTGTTGTATATATCATGGAATAATAGATCTATAAGTATGTTAACATGTTGTTTAAGTATAAACATGATTATGTATAAATTAGGGTTTTTAAAGTGTTTAAAGAAAGTATACTCTTGGATAATAAAGGGCTGTTTAAATTCGACACTTATACAGTAGGTTTTGACTTTTTATAAAAATAATACGCCTCATGACGATTCCAAAATGATAAGAAACTTGAAAAACCGATTTATAACGAAAAAGATACGATAAAAATACGATTTACGTTAATACCGGGTTTATAAAACTATTTTTATAAAAATTACTATTCATTACAGAAAGTTATATTTTTAAAACATCAAATATATGATATAACTTTTAAATACGAGATCGTACTCAAAACGGGTTTATACCTGTTGTGAACAGTAAAATTACTATTCACAACAGAAAGTTGAAAATTTTAATATTTAATATTTTGATCACTCTTCTTTGTACGAAAGCGTGGGCATAAGAAACGTCAAATTAAGGCTTAAAACGCAAAAGTTATGTTATATTTACTAAAACGATAATTATAAACGTTTTTACTTAATCAACCCAATTTTTCCAAAACAATTAGATGGTGATTGAGCTATATAGACCTATATGTGGTATTAGTTATCAAGTGCTATATTACTAGGGAATTTCATAATGAGGCCTCTTCAGATGTCGTATTGACGAGCTGTTGGATTTACGATTTAAAGTGTCCTAGCTCCTCGTACGTCATGTCATGACCTCTTAAATTATGATAGCCCGAACGATAGTACGATGTAACTACTATAGGATTAGATATAATGTTATTAATTAAAGTACTCGGTACTTATACGACCTATATTGAATTAGGTTGCATTCGGGAATAATCGTGAAGCATTCCCACATTTGTTATATATTATCAGATCACTCACTTAAGGTGAGTTCATAGCCCCACATTTTTTTTACGATTTCAATGATTTATAACTTTGGGGTGGAAACATGCTTTGTTTTATAAATTGGACGCAAGTGGATATTTTATATTGATTACGTGTTTGCCTAAGTAGCGATAACCCAAGTTGAGCCCATTATCATGAACTGTCAATTATGGTATAACCAATTGGATTGGTCTCAGTAAGCGCGAATGTTATTAATAGATCTATTTGGGAAACGACCTCCCCGTTCGGGTGTTTAGCTAACACCGGGAACGAACGATATAGCATGTCAAATTGGAGATGTTTCGGGTTAGACATCTAATAGGGCAGATTAGCAATTTATATTATTGCTAATAAAATTGTCGAGCTTCAGTGTCATGAGCTTAGGTAAATGTAATCGGATTTTTGTGATGTCTGCATCTGTTGCATTATCATGGGAAAAGTATTGCGGTCCTGCATAATATAATTTTTCTAACCTATGAATTCACCAACAATTTTGTTGACGTTTTAAGCAATGTTTTCAGGTGGTCAATAGGCACGAGGTGCCAGGGATACATTGGTGAAACTTTGGTTATCACGTTAAAGATTTAGACGTAATATGTTTTGGGAAATGTATTGTCAATCTTTGTAATATTAAACATGGAACAAGTAAAGTTATGTGCTTTGTGTAATAAGTCCTTTATCAAATCCAATGTATCATTTTAAACGACTTTTTGTCGTTCTTATATATCTTGTGCTATTGATCTATGAAGTGACACGCCCCGGATATCCTTATTCCGCTGCGACCCAATTTGGGGGTGTTACAGATTGGTATCAAGAGCCAAGGTTATAGAGAACCAGGTCAAAATGTTTTTGCTGGACTATAACCGTTTTCAAACATTGCATTTATAAAAAAGGGTTTTTATGGGACACACTAGTTGCCGCATTAGTTAGTTGGACTAGATGCATTCATAACTGATATACGTGATTATAATATATTACCTATATTATAATAAGAGCCTTATATAATATACTCATATAAGTTATTTCTGCTGGTCACAGTAGTCATGTCAGCTGATTCCGCAGTTACCTATACTTCTGTTCACTCTGAGGCACGATCTTGGAGTATTCCATCTGAGGATCCTTACGAGGAGGTTGCCCGACAGATCTCACCGTAGAAATGAATGATCATGGTATACAGAAATTGCGTCACGAAAAAGATCGAATGCAACCGAATGTTCATAGGGTGTTTAAGTACCGATACTTGAATATAATCTATATTGTTACATCGTACTATCGTTCGAGCTATCAATAATTTAAGAGGTCTATGACATGAACGTTCGAGGAGTTAGAACTCTTTAAATCGTAAGTCCAACAACTCGTCGAAACGCCATTCGATATGAGCCTCATTATGAAACTCCCTAGTAATATAGTACGTTGATAAACAGCACAAAGAAATCTATAGTTAGGTTTTTTTGTTCCCAATCACCAACTAATGGTTTTGGTAAAATTACTTGAATAAGTAAAAAAACGTTTAAATTATCGTTTAGAAAACTAGCATAGACTTTTTGCGTTTTAAAATGCCCAGTGAAAAACCGTTTCTTAGCCCATCTTTTCGTATTAGACAAGTTATCAAATTTGTTGACATTTTCAATAGTTTTGACCCCCTGTGAACAGTAACTTTTACTGTTCACCATCAACAGACTTTTATTTAAATCGTATTGTTGTCGTAAAACCCGTAATGTCGTATTTTAGTCGTTATTGCCCTCGCCCGTTTTAACGATTCCTTCGAGGACGTTCTTCGTTTTTGAAGTTCTATAATTTTATGAGGTTTTACTAAAATATAACTTTCTGTCATGAATAGTACTTTTATAAAATATTTTTATAAAAGTATTAATTTGTTCGTAAACTCGCGAAATTCAGAACTCTTCGTTATTAATTGGAAAAATTACGATTCTTATCATTGGAATCCCAAAAAATATGTATTATTTGTAAAAATATCAAACTAACTTGTTTGAATAAGTTTTATAAATTATTTTAATAATCTCCGTTGTAATAACGTGTAACTCGTTTTTACGTAACTTTTTTCGTTATTATCGTTTGACAAGTTCTTACCTTTCCGGAATCGTCGGAAATGTATTATCTTATAATAATATAAAATAAGTATATATTTTTATAACACTTTTGGACAGAATGTTTAAAATAACTTTCATAAGTCTAAGTTTTGACCTTTGTTTTTATGTTTTACCACTTTTATACTTTTACATAATAACCAAAAGGTAATACAACTTACCTCATCTTTATAGCCTTTTTTAATGATCATATACCATTACTATAGTCCTAATTAACCTTAACAGTGCATTTGTATTTCTTTAACGTTGAAACTTATTATGATACGTTTATAAACCCTAATTTGGTATTAATCAATTTTTACATCAAAATAACATGGTACAATATTTTCTCATCCTTAGAACATATACTAGAATAACACAACATGATAATAATTGTACAAAAGGAGTATTGGCCATAAAAACTTCATTTTCATAATAAAATCCTAAATGGTGATTTAAGCTATAAAGAATTAACAATATGTTATATTAATGAATGAAATACAAGAGCATAAAGAGTTTAAGATGACCTTATGATGTATGAAGATGATGACTAATACAATCTAAACCCGTGTTTAGCCTTAAAATCCAAGCTTTGCAAACAAGAAAACCCTTGTTCTCAAATATAATACCTAGCATCCTTTTCTTGATATTACTTGCAAATGGTGATTCAATGGTGGAAACACATAGAAGACTTGTAATGATGTGGTATAAGAAGGTATAGGTTGAATAAAATTTTGTATGGATTGATTATAGAGGGGTGTTTGTGCCGTGAGCTTAAGGAGAGAAAAAGGGAAGAAAAGTTTGATTTTTGCTAAGTGTTTTACTTGTATGTTTTTCTCATCACTAGATACATGCATATATGGTGCAAGACTTAGTCCCAGAGCCTGTTGAGGGTCATAGGAAGTAGTCTTGTCCTTTCAATGTCGTTGGTCCAAGTAACTGTGATGGCTAGGTTTTTAATAAGAGGGTATGTACAAGACTAATGTTTGAAGTTTCTGTCCTTATACTTTGCATCAATATGCCATAAATTCGGCAAAAAGAAGATATATGTATGTTTTTGGAGTAAATTGTTTATGTATTGGGTATAAAATGTGGTGATTGTTTGAAGTGGCTAGAGAAATTTTTGGTGTTTTCCCAGGAGTGCCTAAACGCAATTTTATATCGCGAAACGTAACACTTTAACGTATCCATAAAAATAATTTTAAAAAGTTAAGTTATTACTTCGTAAATAATATTTGCTTTTTGCAAAACTTCAATCGTTTGGTGTCCGTTTACGTGGTTGTTGATTTTTAGTTCACATGCGATTAACTTAACACTTAAAATTAATAACGAATGCGTATCTGAAAAAGAAAAAAATAAATAGCGAAAAAGACAAAATTAATGATGTATAAAATGACCTAAAATACGAAGTTACACTTGTTACTACGATCAACAAGTTATTTGTTTTAACTGATGCTATCCCAGATTATTACCTGGATATTAATTGCATAAAGTTACCACATGCACAGCGAAGTTCCCTAACGATCATAACCGTCAAGTACCACTATTGTACGCTAGTGTTTGTGTATAGATCTATCGGGAACTAACCAATCCGACCATGTGCATTTAATCTATTGAAATAACTTGTGAGGTTTTTTGGCAGACACCCTACCCACTTGGGCAAAAACAGTTTAAGCTTCGGGTCATGAGCTTAGGCAATAATAATATTTTTGACTTCAGCAAGATGTACTTATCCTCCATTACTTTAAATCTTGTGGTCCAACGTTTACTTATAAACAGTTTTTAGAACAAGATTGTACCTCTGTGTCAGATCCTGAAGTGTAGGCCATAAGAGCAAATTCAGTTGGTTCATCTTGAGCTATATAACTCCAATCATATCCCAGTCCATCTTGGACAATCAAAGCATTGTCCTGAACAACCAATGCATCAGAGGTCTCCACTGGTACAGTCCTTCTGGTGTTGTCCCTGCTCCTATACCCTGCATCTCCATTCCTGTTCCCTTGATTTCTTGTTGCTCTACATTCCCTGGCAAAATGGCCCCTTCTATGACAGTTAAAACATTCAACCTTGGTTTTGTCAAAACCTACAGGTTCTTTGCCATTAAAGATTAACTTTCTTCCAGTCTTCTTATAGAATCTCTTTACCCTCATAGAAAGCATGGCCACCTGCCATTTAAGGTCCATTTCTTCCAAATCATCATGATCAATCTGCTCTAGGTCTTCATCATCCAGTTGTGGACTATTTGACTGATTAGCAAAGAATGAGAACATTAGATCATCAGTATATGATGATGAAGAGGCTTGTCCCTGAGAATTATGGCCTGATGCAGTAGAAACACCATTAGCAGTATTAACTTCATTACTGCTGCTAGTGTCTTCTGCAGAGAGAAATGCCACATTCTGAGAGTTTGAAGATGATCCAGAAGAACCTTTGATATCAGCTTCAAACACTTTTAGTTTATTGTATAGATCATCAATATCCAAATCATCTATATCATCTTTTTTCCTCATAATCAAGGCTACATTGTTCTATGATGAAGGTAGAGCTCTTAAAAATTTTTGATTTGCATCTTCATTAGAAACAGGTGCACCATGAACTTCTAGTAGGCTGATAAGTTTTTGAAACATATCATATGCTTTATTTAGGCCTTCTGTGTCAGATACATAAAAGTTTTCAAATTTTTGCTTCAAGACATTCTTCTGCATCTTCTTAGATTCAACATTACCACCAAACCTACTCTTTATAGCAACCCAAAGAGTTTTTGCATCCTTTATTGCATTGAATCTTAGTTGATACTCATCAGGAATAACCAAAAGCAAAATGCTTTTAGCTTTTCTTTCTCTTTGTCTTGCTAATAGTGCTTGGGCAGTCTTTGGAGGTACTTCAGTTTTAACACCATTTTCATTTGTTGTTACTTGTATAGAACCATCACCATTCAAGATCACTTGCCACTGTGTTAGTGAGATACTGCTCCATCCTTATGCTCCAAAGAGTATATTCACTCTTTTTGAGGATAGGAAGTTTTACAGTAGACACCATTTGAGGAGATTCTACTGGTGTTATTTGTGTTGTAGGTTCTTCACCAGACATTGTGTATTATAGGAAGAGATCTAGATATGATAAAGTTCTTCTTATTCAGAGTTTCTCCACAAGCTCTGATACCACTTGTGAAGTCCTAGATAAACAGATCTTCTTAGCTTGTTAAAGCTTAGTTAACTTGGATAAATCCAAACTAACTATATGAGAAACTATGATTATGAATACTACAAGTTATGCGGAATCTAACTTGTAATACAAAGAAGAACAAAGAAAACTAAAAACTTTAGATATATTGATTGCAAATAAATAGTCTAGGTTACATAATAACTAACTATGAATTGATAATTCTAACTATGCTGTAGGGTTTCTTTTATACACTAAGGAAACCCTAATGGGCTTACAAAATGCGTAAAATGATAATGCATATATATTCCTAATATATCTCATGCATATCACTTTAGCAGTACTAACTATATAATACTAACAACACTAACTATTAACTTATTTCTTCAGTCTTTAGCAGCAGTATCAATCTTGAACCAACAGTAGTAAAGTAGTACTGGCAGTAGTAACTCAAAATTCCAACAACACTTTCTATTTTAAGACTAATTTCTTCTAAGTCACTTTTACGTGATTTGTTTTTAACAAAATGTTCTTTTATTCTATCATCTAATGGTTGGATATTTCTTCATCAAATACAACATTGAGAGATTCCATTATATTTAATGTTTATTTGTTAAACATTATGTATGCTTTTGAAGTTTGGGAGTATAATAAGAAAATACCATGGTACGACTTAAGGTCATGAGGGCTAGTGGTTTGTACTTGACATCTACATCCAAAAACTCTAAAATATCCTAATGATGGCTTTTTGCCACAGAGAATTTCGTAAGGTGTTCTATCTAAGGTCTTTCTAACGAATGTCATATTCCTAATGTATGACGTGGTTCTTAAGGCGTGACACCAATTTTTTTGTGGAATGAATTACCCGTTCATCATTGCACGACACATCTCTTGTAACGATTGGTTTATCCTTTCAACAATCTTACTAGGTTGAGGAGTGCAAGGACCAAGAAGTTATGAGAGATGCCATGTTTCTCACAAAATTTCCCGAATTGCACGTTGTTAGCAAATTCTCAACCATGATTTGTTCGGATTAAGACAATTGAACAATCAAGTAGGTTTTGGAGCGTTTTTCTTAAGACCTTAATTTTTTTAGAAGCTTCATTTTTAAATTTCAAAAATTGTGTCCATGTGTACTTTGAGTAATCATCAACTATAATCAAAGTGTAGAAGCTACCTCTGTAACTTTGAATAGATGATGGTCCAAACAATTCTATGTGAATAAGTTCCAAAAAAAATTTACTCAAAATTTAATTTTGAGATTGGTAGCTAGCATGGACTTGTTTTCCTAACTTGCAGGTATCACAACAATGACTATGAAATTTTATCATAGGTAGTTTTCTAACAAGCCCTTTTGAGACTATGTTATGAATTACCCTCTTGTCAATATGTTCTAATCTATGATGCCAAACAGTTGAGTAATCTATTATGGATGCAAGACAAAAGGCATGTTTTGTGAGGTCACCATTATTGCAAGCATAAGAGTTAGCTAAGCTACACATATTGATCTTATGTATTAATCTACTAAAGCTTAAAGAGGACTTACCTTCATCAAAGTTTTTCTTGTGGTTAGTTTTGTTTTGACCCACTGTTTGTGACTCAAATACCTCCTTATTACATGTGATATTGACAGTCCAAGAATCTGACAGAGGACGACGATTTTGAAATGCCTATAAGACAAACATGAAACTCAAACTTTTGGTCCCCGTTGTCTTTTAGGTCCATTGAGGTTAGCATAAGACATATCCAAGTTATACATTATTAGATACTTATTGTCTCTAGTCCAAGTCTTGAGAGCATAGGTAATGAGACGTTTTGAAAATAGGGTTCGTTATTTTGACAAAAAATTGTTATGAAAGCTTTGGTTTCGGTAGGAGTTGTATCTCCTATAAAAAGAGTTATGAGCTTGATTATGATGTGGTTTGTTATATAAGTGATTTCTTCTTTGTGATGATGGTTGAAGTTTTTGAAAGGGGATTCTTCGATTGTGAAAAGCTTTGGGTTTAGGTTCAGTGAACGAGTTAGGCAAGCTATGTGAAATTGGGTTGCAAATTTTTTTATGGTCTCCACACTTAAAACGGGAACTCTAAGACCATAAGAGTTATCACAAATTGTTTGAGGAACTATAGGCTTAGAATGATAATTAACCAAGTCACCCTTATCTATTGATGATAACGAGTGATCCAAAGTGTTGTTACTTCTTTTGATTTTTGAAAAGCTAAGAGTTTTGTTTTAAAGCTTAGACACATCATTTTTCAAGGAGTCAACCATATGTGTAAGTTCTTCACAACTTAAGCATGGTTCAATCACCTCTTTGATTTTGATGGCCTTAGTAATTTCAATTTTGATTTCAAGTTCATTTGCTTTATTGGCAAGTTTATTTGTTTCTTCTTGTTGAATTCATTTTTCCTTTGATAAAGCTTTAATTTTTTTTATATAATCCTTATTTAGCTCTATGAGTTCAAAATTATTATTTTTTAAGTTTTCTATACTTGAAGCTTTATTTGAACATGAAGGGTTCAGATGTACATTTTGAGATCCGATGGCCATGAGACATACTTCATTTGCCTTTTCATGATCGTCTTTATTGCTATCACTCCAAGAGTCTTCATGAACGGTCTTCGGATCTTCCTTGTAGTGGCATTTATGATGGCTTGTACATTCACCCAAATATTGAAGGTTCTCTTGAGCCATAGATCTTTACTCAACTTTTTCAAAAACCAGAGTTAGGATTTCAAATTTTGAAAAAGAAGTTTTCAACTTGAAGCGACTTCTCGGGAAGGCTTTAATGCTTGAAAACTTGAGTAAACTGCTCTGATACCAATTTTAGAACCGTGGAGGGGGTGAATATGGTTATATTGACTTCTTCGAAGTTTCTAAAACTTCAAGTCACAAATAACCAAGTTTTGTAATGATCTACTCGATGATAAAGACAATAAGTAGACGGAGAGGGGGAGAGAGAGAGGCCACGATATATACTGGTTCGAGATGAGGGGTTTATACCATCCGTACGTCCCGTTGCGAATCCACGATACCTATACTATTACTCTAGTATAATCCTTATGGTGGACTATAAACCGTATTACACTTTGCTCCACCGATATGCACCAAGATCGGCGCTCACTAAGAAGAGCTACTCCCTACGGTATTCTGGCCTCGGAATCCACCCTTAAGAACTTGTAATTCGACTTAACCTCTAGGATCACTTAGATCAACTAGGACCCCTAAACACTTCCCCTTGGAATCTTACCAAACCCCAACTAGATCCCCAATGATCTAGGCTTGATCATAAAGATACAAGACTACCCTTACAACCAAATTGAATGAATGATAGATTGTTAAACCAAGTCCTAACATAACCTAGAGACTCGATTCTAATAGAAAACGTATGAGAAAGAAGACCCTCGACTAATAACACACAAGTATGGATTAGGTACTTGTGTGTCTCTCTTGCGAAGATGTGTTCAATTCAATGAGATGAAAGAATGAGAAGATTATAACACTTTGATGTTTAGAATTAGAGGATAGGAGAAGAGAAAAGTGAGGAAGAAAGAATGGCAAGAGGTGAGGAATACAATAACCAAGAGAGGGTATTTATAGGCCAAAAACCAAGAGTGGCAAAATCAACCAGCCAGTAACGCGTTGAGCCACGGGTTAGCGCGCCATTAGCGCGCTAGAACCCACCTCGGGCTTTTTCAGTTTTTGGCGTTTTAACTACCCGCTCTTGATAAACCCCCAATTATACTTCACGCTTTGACCTTTCTACTATTCTTACACTCAAGGTCAACCAACTCAAATAGCTATTTGATAAAAACGCTTGTGAAGTAGTAAAAAGCATTTTAGGGATGTTTGTCCAATATCAAAGAGATAGAGAAGAACAATTGAACAAAAAGGGTGTGTTTAGGTATTCATCACATGTTATATACATTCATTAGACAATTGAGACTCTACAAGATGCATGGTGAGATTAACATAGATCACATTTTTTATTAGAATCAACCGGGTGATTACTAGCCGTCCTTTTATCATTAGACAATAAAAACTCATTCTCCACCTTTTCTTTTAAAACAACATATCTTGCAAACGGTAAATCGTCAAACTACGAAAAGTACACTATCGCTACTAGAGTTTTTTATCTTTCAGTAGACAGACACTTTGATATAGTTTTAATGATTTTTTAGGTTTGAAATTTTTGCCCAGAAAAATCACACGTGATTTGTTATTTTAGAAATGGGTTAATATCATATAATCTAATCTAAAACTTCAAATGACGTATTTACCCAACTAAATTTCATAATGCCTAATTGGTATGCCTAAATGCATGCCTAATACTGTGTGTTAGCCACCTGTTGGTGGCAGCACAGGAACCCACTTCTGTACAAACCAATAAACAACTTCCACATTCTTTTATGCATAGAATTAGACACACAGTTAGGCCTCCCAATCATTTTCCTTATCATATTTATGCATTTCATTATACGACACACATACAGTAAACTTACGTAGTTAAATTACTATAATGCCCTTAATAGTATAAGTCATTATCATTTCTACATTCAACGTAAACACAAACCTTAGCAATGATTATGGAACAAACTTTCGGAACCACAAGATCAAGAAAGACCACCATAACTTCAAATTCTAAACATGTGAGGGGAAGGAAGTTCACTTTACGTACCATAAAAAACACCAACTATACGACGGTTAAAAAAACTCATCTAACAAACAGAGATCATATAAATAAATTTGGATATTGTTATTAGGTTCATGAATAGGATGAACCGTCTGGATGAAGCTAAGATCATCCAACAAGTGATATTTTTTATTAAAATTTTGATCATGTACCGATCATGCGCAACACTTTTTTGTTAGCCTTTTATCTATAAACCTAAACTACATCTCACAACATGATTATGAATCAGAGGCGTCGGGAATATAATAGTTAATACCGAGTAATATTTTTATTGATAAATTATAAGAGTTTTTTATTTCTTTTTAATGAATAAAGTAATAAAATGGGTAAATGTGACAAACAAGCTTGCCAACTGCCCGCACGTTGCGGCGGGGCTAATGATTTTACGTTTCTAACAACAGGAATACAAAAAATAGAAAACGAATAGTACTAATCTAAATACATACATATATCCGTCTACAGGTTATATACATTCATATATTCATACACTTTACATACTAAAATTCATACACACTTTACATACCGAATAATAAATATCTTGTTGGAAGGTAATTTCGACACAGTAAATCTTTCTATAAAATACAAAAAAACCTTAAGGCAGTAACTTTGCATGCGAACCCACAGTTTGCAATTGTGTTCATTCATTTTTTTCAGTTGTTCAACGATAAATGGCATAGGCTTCGTGATTGATAGAGTTGAGTAGCTATGTCCAGTAGCCCGGACCTGCAGATATAAGGTCATAGGCTACAAAACTGGTTTCATTAGGACACGAAACCGTATGGCTCAGGTAAGAGCTTCAGGTGTAGATCTATCACGGCTGCATACTAAATAGGTAGCCGAGCCAAGCGATGGATCGCTCATATTCATCATCGCCAATTAGTGATAACATGTATTTAGCCAGATAATAATTCGCTCTGGTGAATTAGAGCTCCAATATCCAGTATCTGTTTCACAGCCGATTAAAGATTAAAAAATATTTATTAGTAAGCGTTACAGTAAAAGTGACTTCCTTTGAATGTCAACAGACAACAGCAAACAAACACAATCAGATAAGAGAGCAGCACCTTGTGATCACACACCCGATATACTTTAACGTTGAGGATTCGACAGGTTCTTCTATAAGCCCTGTGTGTCTATGCCCATTCGAGATCTCTCTCCAGTGATGTTGCGTTCTCCTCTTATTCGGATCTTACCAGAATAGGAAGTGTGAACATGGTTCGGTTGTTACTGCTCGCGGGCTAAAGCGCCCATGCTCAAAGGTAATGTGGAACGCCCTCTTGATTTGCTGAATGTTCAGATGAATAAGTTGCTTCGTTGTTTACTATAACTGTGCACGTTGATCAGCCAAGAAGAAATTTATTTTGTTTTTGTCCTTTAAGAATTATGTGCTGATTTATGAAATGATGATGTGACATAAATCATGATGTAACCTCTATAAACCATATTATAATTAATAAGACATAAATCAGAGACAACACAAGAAAATCCAAAAAACACATATATCATTTAAAAATAAAAAGAAATAATATAAACGTTAGCTAAAACTCCAAACTGTAAAAACTGCATCGTCATCAAACAATCATACTAAGGAACCTATATGCGTAAACACCAGATATGCTCAAGCCATAAAGCTCTCAATAACTCCATGAGCCATAATCGAATTAATAAATTCCTCCAGGAAAACCCACCACCCATTCTACCACTCGGTTACAACATCATTCGCGCCCCCACCGTCAAACAACTCAAAAGACCGCGCGAGGTTAGAACAGAGTCCAGAGGAAGAGAAAGTATACATGGAATCCCAATAAAACCCCCCCAGGTCCGGTGTACAGAGGATATTTAATATGTTTTCAGGCCGAGGAAGACGAAGAAAGCACCGGTCCGACACAGAAAAGACAGTAAAACCCAAAATGAGCCTGGGCCGAAAACCCAAAATGAGCCTGAAAACGACAGAGGTTGGTGTCGTTTTTGTAACGCTCTTTGGTATAGTGGTATTTAGCATTACAACTTCAACAGATACTGAACCAAACTCAGCAGGCCTAAATAAGCCAAACACCCAACCGACATGAGTTGTCGTCGTTTTTAAAACGCTATTAGCTCAGATAAGAGCTTCACTTGTAGATCTATCACGACTGCATACCAAATAGATAGCCGAACCAAGTGATAGATCGTTCATATTCATCATCACTAATAAGTAATAACATTTATTTAGCCAGTTAATAGATCACTCTTGGTAAAAGCTCAATATCAGTATTTTCACAACGGATTTAAAAATGTTATAGTAAGCGTACAATAAAAGTGACTCACCTGTGTTGTCAAGAGACAATCAGCAGGCGAATACAATAATCTACCGGTCAAGGTGCTGTGTCGCTTTTTGGGTAAAGGTCTGTTACAACCGTATACCAGACAGGAAACCAAGAAAATATACTGGACCAAAGTGATCACGCCTAAATGAGCTCAACACCTAAACGACAGAGGTGGTTGGTATTGTTATTGTAACGCTCATCAGTATAGTTCCAAACAGGTAGCGTAGCCAAGGGGTCAGATAAGAGCTTCACATATAAATCTATTACGGCTGCATACCAAATAGGTAGCCAAGCCAAGTGATAGATCACTCATGTTCATCATCACCCTTTGATAGTAATAACGGATCAGAAAAAGTAAAATCAAGCTATACTAAAGAGCGTTACAAAAACGACAACAAATTATGTTGTTTTAGTGTTACGCTTATTTGAAACTTTTTTCTGTAGGCCACTATCCGATTTCTTATTTCCCAAATGTTTCATCTGATCCATTTGGCTAAGATAGTAGTTTCGGGCAAAAATCTATCACGGTTGCATACCAAACAAGTAGCCAATCCAATAAATAGACCACTGACTCCCATCAAAGCGAACAGTTAACAACTACATGGTACTTAGCATTACAACTACAACATATACTAAACCAAACTTATCAGGCCTGAATGAGCTAAACACGCAAGCGACATAGACTTTTGTCACTTTTAGAATGTTGTCGGCTCAGATAAGAGCTTCAGATATAGATTTATCACAGCTTCATACCAAATAGGTAGCCAAGCCAAGTGATACATCACTAATGTTCATCATCACCCTTTGACAGTAACTACCGAGCCAAAAAAGTAAAAGCAGGCTATACTAAAGAGCGGTACAAAACCGACATTTTTCCTAAATGTTTCATCCGAGCCATTCGGCTAAGATAGTAGTTTCGGGTAGAGATCTATCACGACTGCGTACCAAACAGGTATTCATCCGAGCCATCTGATGTCAATGAAAGCTTCCGCAACATGAAGCATCTGACCAACTAAAAATTTAAAAGTTAACTATTAGTAATAAGCAAGATAGGATATAAGTCACTTTTAGTATAACAAAACATATGATAGTTAAAATATAAGAAAGGTATACCAAGAACAACAATGACTAATGTAGTTCCGTGACCAACCTCCTCATCTCGAGGCGGCTTAGCTCGATCATTGACTGAAAATAACAAACAAAACAGCAAAATTAAAGTGACCTTGTGGACATTCATATTGGAAAAAGACTAAGTTGATTTCTGAACAAAAGAGGAAACTAAAAAGTGAAGATTTAATCCCAACTGACTTAATATATTCATTCAGTGTCAACACCTTTGCAGCGGGGTGAGCAATATCCAACTGTCGCAAAGTGGCATTCCAACCATTAGTGACCATAATTTCTACCAAAGAAGAATAAAGAACCACATATTATTAAACTCTAATTATTTTAAACTCACGATTCAAAATGAACCTCCTAATTCACAATCAAGCTGAAGAAAATGCACTTGTTCCTAAACCCTTATTTTCCACAGCTAATTGCCCAAACCCCAATTAATTTTAAACTAAAAAACATAAGGTGAGACTTACTATTGAAGAAAATGAGGCAGTGGAAAATGGAGAAGCTTGGCTGAATCAGCACCGGTAGAACCCTAGAATGATCGAGTCATATTTTATTGGTATTAGATTGGAAAAATGATGCCTCTAGAACTTGATGGAAGATATCGTCAACGAAAAAAGGAAAAAAGAAACGCCACCTACTGGGCCAGGCTCAGAGGAGCCCATGATCAAAATGACAACAACGTTGGTCGTTTTGTAACGCTTGTTAGTATGTTATTAGCGGGCCATGTGAAACAGGCCGAAATTAGCCCATTGTAGCCCATAGTGGAAACGACAATGGCGTTGGTCGTTTTGTAACGCATTTTAGGATAGTTTATAATATAGTATTTATATTGGGTATATATAGGATTATGATATTTGGTTGGATAAATATGTCATTTAGATGTTTAAATTAGGTGCTGTTTGTTTATTAAGAGACTTTGAATCTGAATCTGATTCGTACATCTGAATCTGAATATTCGGTAGAAAAGTTTGAATCTGATTCTCATCTTAATCTGAATAAATGGTCAAGAAGTCTGAATCTGAATGAAATAAAACTGTTTGTTTTGGTAAAAATGTATAGATGTGTTAAACAATAGTTTTTACAATTTAAATATAAAAAGATTGCATTCGCACAAAAAATAAATTTTATCAAATAAAAAAACAAATTTTATAATATAATCAATTTAAAGTTAAAGTATTTAAAAAAACATGCAATCTCATGTTTATTCGACAAAAATAAACATGTTAGAGTTTAAATTGAACTTTTAAACGATAAACTAAATGATTCGCGTTAGAATTAAGATGTATGAGTCCGAAATCGTACCTTTCAATTTGAACAAAATATAAATTGACACATATCATCTTATACATTCTTTATATAACAAAACATATGTCATCATTCTATTTAATACTTTTAATACAAAAGATAAAAGTGAAATAAGATGAGTACCTTTAATTGAGAAAAAAAAGATGAGTACCTTTAATTGATATAAAGATCGATACCTTAAATTGAGAAAAAAAAGATGAGTACCTTTAATTGATATTAAACCTAAGATGGGTATCTTTTTATGCGATTTGCCCTTCGATAAATCACATTTGATTGATTACTTTTTGAAATCACATGTAAATTGTGAAATCAAATGTGATTTTTAAAATAACAAATTACAAGCGGTTTATTACTTTAAAAATCACATATTATTTATAAATCACACAGTGATTTTTATAAGGTTAATTTCATATATATCTAAGGTGGTATTTGTTTTTTCAGAAATGTCTCTTAACAGCTTCTTAATCTGACTCATTCAGACGCGGTCAGACATTTCGGTCATTAAGACTGTTTGTTTTTTTTCATGTCATTCAGAGGCAGTAAGATTCAAACACTGTTAAGAGCGTTTGTTTTTTTCTGGCTATTAAGAGGCATAAACCTCTTA
>BQNB010118474.1:6138-17415 GCA_026074375.1 Tanacetum coccineum | reverse complement strand
GAACATATGTGGATGGTGGAGTTGTAGATGATTGTGAATAGTACTGCTGATGTGAAACATTGGACATCAAGGCAAGAGGGATCCATAGTGTGTTGAGTGAATCGATCCAACATCATTTTGTTCTCATTGGCATGTGCCTCGTGTTGCTTTAGATAAGCATACAGCTGATCATAGTTGGAGTCCCTCAATCCTCTATTCAGTTTCACTGCTGTTACAAATCTACCCCATTCAAGCAACATGTTATTAATAAACTTTGAATTCAGCTGCATTTTGGACATGGTCATCTTGATGTTCCGCATGTTATTAATGAGTTTGGTAAACCAGACATAGTAGTCGTGAATAGTTTCTCCTTTCTTCTGATGGAAGTGTTCAAAGTCATCATACATTTGTGATTTACGGTCCTCTTTTGTTAATTCTGAACCTTCCAGGAGCATCTTCACATTATCCCATATGTCCTTTGCATTAGTGTAATGATTGATAAGAGTGTAGATGTATTTTGGCAACTCTTGAAGTAGGATGTTTGTTGCCCGCATGTTAGTGTTATACATTTCCTTATCTTCAGGTGAAAGGTCAGAATAGACTCGAGGTCGTTCTGGACCTAGATGTAAGGCACCTTCATTCCCTTCAGCAAGTGTTTCCCGAAATGTCCCTATCTGAAAAGGTCCTTCATCAATCGAATTTAGGATGTTCACCCCATTTTCTTTTCCCCGAAAATACAAACGAATACGTTGTTGCCATGATGCAAAGTCAGTCCTATCAAGCATAGGTGACCGAGTATCGGAACCGGCACATTGGATATCTTCCGAGAGATTAGCCATCTTAATGGATTGTGAAATGATTTAAGTTGATCGGACAATGATTAGTGATTGTATGTTAAAAGTGGTGATTGATTGTTTGAAATGGTGAATTGTTGTTCAAGTTTGTTAAGATTACAGGTTGAAATTTTTCAAGTTAAAAATTTAGACCAAAAGTCCAAAAGTTTACAACTCGCTACCCTGTAAGTCGCTATGAAGAGACTTGACAACTTGCTATCAAGAAAGAAAATTGGCAGAGTTTTTTTTCCCAACTAGCTAAGAGAGAGATCTTCAAAAAACCTGTACTCGCTGGCCTCAACTCGCTAGCTTGACCTCGCTATGAAGAAGCCTTGACAACTCGCTAACAAGAAATCAAATGAACAGAGTTTCTTTTCTCAAGTCGCTAGAAAATAGTCTTCAGATAACCTGTAACTCGCTGTCGCCAACTCGCTACATGCAAGAAAAGTCAACTAGCTACCTCAACTCGCTACCTGCACAAAAAGACAAGTCGCTGACACAGTACGACCTGACAACTCGCTGACACAATGTACTAGTCTGACAACTCGCCAGAACATTACCATAACTCGCTAAGAAGATCTTCAAACAGAACCTTAACTCGCTAGCTAGAAAAACTTGTGTTTTCACCTAAAAATGCCTAAAAATCACCCTTTTGAACGTTTTTGCTTGATTTCTTTTGCACAACTTGGTACTAGAAGGCTATAGCAACTATAAAAACATGAAATTTAACACAATAAACATGAAACTCAAGAACAAGAGCTAAAACCTCCTAAAACTCAACTTTTGATCTAAACCAATCACTAAAACGCACACACAAACGATCTAATCATCCCATGAGCTCTGATACCAATTGTAGGATATTAGATATCATCACACAATCGAATGGTTAGTAGATTAGTCAAATGATAGAGACAGAAACAAAGAAAATTCACACTCCTCTAGAGAGAGAAAATGTGTGTATATAAAATGACTAACCAACTCTTCCCACACATGGAAAAGGCTTATATAGTTGATACAAAAACCGGTCTAAGGCCTTGGTAGTGGGCTTACACGTGGGCTTTTATACCCGGCCTAATACCGTATGTCGTACGATTAACATTTAACTACGAGCTATAATAAACGTTAAAATACACGGGGTGACCGAGTCTTTTTCTAATATCTAACAAATCCTACAACCCTAAACTCTAGTTGAACATAACACTTAACCCCCTAGACTTTAACACAGGCTAAATAAAGACTAATTCTAATACCCGGCCCATTACCAAATGTTATACATTAACTACTTAACTGCGAGCAACGCTAAAAGGTAAAATACATGGGGTATTGAGTCTTTTATAATATCTAACATCTGTGTCTTGGGCTTTACTAAAAATCTCCGTGCATTCCTCGTCCATGCTTTACTGCAGTCCTAGGAAGAATGTGAGTTCTCCCATAAAACGCATATTGAAACTTCTTATGATCATCTTTGTTCAAAATTCAGTTGCATGATTCATTATACTGATACTTGACTTCTTTTTGTAAGTAGAACCAAAAATGATATCATCAACAATACTTGAACTAACAGAATTATCACCTTTTGTCCTGTTTGATAAACAGAGTCCTTGTCTATCTTCCTGTATCCTTCTAAAACCCATTGTCCTCATCTTTATTAAATAACAGGGTTTCACTAACTCTAAGATGGGAAGCTTGTTGTTAAGTCCACTAAATACAAGGGCCTTTTCGTACTTTGGTATTTTTCTGCTAACTTTTTGTCAGGGATAGTCTTACTCTGTATCCTTGCATTATATTCATGAAGTTCCGTTGGTTTGACTAACCCACTGGGTCTTTCTCTTCAAATTGTTACGAGTTAGTAATCTAAAACGCACACAAAGTTTAATGAGGCATATGATAAGGGAAGATAAGAAGACGTTAAGAATATCCTAATGCTTAATAACTAGCATACAGGAGGCAAACAAAAACTTCTCATAGGTCCAATCCCTTCTTTCTTGGCCTGACGTTTGTATCCTTGATGCACCAATTCGTGCGTTATTCTTTTATCATAATGCCTCTTCATCCTTTTGTTCCTGTAAACCTATTTTAGTACCTATGGCCCCTTTTGCTATTTGGTCTATATTCTACAGGGTCCCATAACCTTTTGTAATTTGAATTTTTGTTAGATAGGAAGGCTCATCATGCATAGCTTCTATCTAATAGTAGTCATTCAATACTTGGGATTACCTTCTTGGGTTCTTCTTGTGATAAAAAAGCAAGCAAAAAAAAAGAGCAATTTTGATTAAGTAGTCTTTATGTTTGTTCTTTTGCTCTGTACTGTATCTAAATCATAATACTATGTTCTTTTTAAATTTTTATCATTCTTCATGTTTGAGGTCTTGAATTCAAGTTTCACAATCAGTGGATTAAATTTGTTCAACTGGATGATCTTTGTATATTCTTTAGTTGGATTCTGGTACCATTAAATAGGCCATGAATATACATTCTAATTGTTCATGGTCACCCTCTTGCACCAATCACTCTTCATTCATCATCTGAATAATAAACAATTATTCTTATAATTCAGGACAATATTTAGATTCTATTTGGATAGTTCTATGCTTGTTTTTGGCGAATCAACAACATGGAACTTCATATTCCAGCAGCATTAAACAGTTTGAATATTACTTCATTAATTTGTTAGTGTGGTTCCAAATTACTTTGCAGTATTAATATTGTTAGTGTTGTTAATATAGCATCCATTCTTAGATTAACTCTTGGATCCTTCTATATTGGCTCTTTGTGCTGGTTCTCACTCTATTCTCGTTCCCTAAAGCTTTCACTTTCTTGTCCCTGGTCGTCTTATCTATCTTTTTTTCCTCCCCTTGTTGGTTTTGAAGCCAGCATCATCGGGGAGAATCCTTTGCATTATGAGAGAATAGTAGATCTGCAGGCCACATTGGATATCTTTGTTATGATAGATTCTCACACTCTGTTAACTACTAATGATCCGGAGGTTGGTTCTTTTTAGAATGGAACATTTAGGGACTACAGTTATTCTCCCCATTCATTATTGAGAGACAGATATGATTGAAAAATGGGAGTTGTGTTCGTTTTTTTTGCGTTTTTGAACGCTGAGGGGAATTCCATCTCATATATACTCTATAAATCTGGTGCGTACTCTCTCGGGCTGGAGGTCAACCGCCTGGGTTTGTTGGGTGGGTGTCATTGGGGGTCGTTTGGGTGGTTTTGTCGGTCTTGGTGCAAGCTCGGGCCGACCGACGAGTGGCGTGCGGGGCAGGAGGTTGGCAGTGGGGCTATACGGATGTTTCCCGTTCTTAGTTCTGGGGTTAGGACTGGGCTTGTGGGCTCATGTGGGGACATGAGCGTTACATGCTTCACCCCATGATTTGTGGAACCATACGATAGTACTTACCAATGTTCCTATTGGTAAAGTGCTCGAGTTCCTTAATGCGATGCTCTTTCCATTAAGCGGATGATGTCTTTGAGTTCGCCATTGTCGTGTAATTGTTCTCCAGCGTTGGTTCGGACATGGGCGGGTACTCTAACCCCCCCCCTTTACCCTGTACAGAGAACCATTGTAGATGCATGAAATGTTTTACTTCCCCCCAGTGCTTGAAGCATGTCTTGGAAATGCTTTTTTAGACTCCTTCTTTGGCTGATGTTTCTGGGAATCAGCTTCCCCAAACCAATACATCCTATTCTAAGCAGATTTGAACAGTGATGTTAGCTTGAAAATCTTCTATTGTCATTCAATAGTGCACCAGCGGAATTTTGTAGAAGTCAAACCACACCAACGACCACTGCTTCTTGTCATCAGGGCTTGGTGAATATTCGTTCGGGGGTGCATGCGAGAAATCAGCAACAATTCTTCTCACGTATGCAGAATACTCTTCATAAACATTTATGTAAAGTTGTTTACACGTACTTCCCTCCTGAAGTTGACTACGGTAACTGACAAAAGTCAATAAGTCCTGGATGTACAACATTATCCCCCAGATGGTTGCGAACTCTCGGAAGCATTCATGTCCGTGTCGTCATATACTCGAGAGTTCTAGTCTTAAGCATCAAATCTTGATAAACAAATGAATCAATTACCCCTCTTGACTTCCAGAAACCGTAGAGGTGGATGAAGCGATAGAATTTAAAAGAACACTTTGGTCTTAATCTTGGTCTTGTTGTATGTATGTCATCGAGAAACTGTGAAGTTTTTTTGCTTAGACTGTGAGTATCTTTGTCTTGGATTACACAAAAATACAGTGTGAAGTGATGATTACATTTCAACTTTTAATCTCTTGGAAACTTACAACCCTGTATTCTGTAGGCTATTGTCGTTGATAACATGTGAAGTAAACCCTGATATATCACAAACTTGAAACTGACAGTAAAATCCCTCCCAAATTTGTTAACTAATCGTGCTCTATTTTTGATTGAAGAACGGTGCTGAGAAAAATCTCTAAGTAACTTTATTCCACATCATCAAAAAAGTATAAGAAGTACTACTACCTCTTGAAATTATCCTCATCGACATCTGGCGTGTCGACACTGAGTACTAAAACGTTACGCATTATGTGATGTTGTCCAGGTCTTCATCCAAACACCCCTTCGACGTGGAAACTAGATTAATCCAAGTTCTTAGTCATAAATGTATACGTTTCAGCAAGTCATCAATCGACTAGAAAATAGAAGAAAGTTAGGATGTTGAAAGAAGTAGACGCCTTGGTGCAAATCCAACTTCAATTGCGAATAAGGGAGTACCTAATCCACTTTCGTATACATGTTATCTTAATCAAATCTCTAGCCATTTTGTCTATTTAAATGAATCTTTTCAGGATCGTTTTGGGATTAAGTGTGTTGTATTGAGTGGTGAGTTGTTATGGTTTGATTGTGTTTTATGATGTCGGGGTTCTGATTGTGGTGTTTGTTGTCTGTTCTTGTTTTGATTATTTTATTCCCATATTCGGTCATATTGCCCCAAAGTTCAGGTCAATGCCCACCGGATTCGGGAAATTAGTTTCAAAACATGCGGTAGTTCAGCTTCTTATGGTCGAAACGCAATGACGTCAGTTTATGTCAATATACGCTAATTTGAATTATGAAGTCGTGGTGTATTAATAATGTGACTGATCTGATCTATGTGATTTTTGAATTTCGGATATTGTGACTGGAACCTTACTATCACAAACGCACTAATCCTGATCTTTATCAATACTGCATTCTCATTAATGTAATCAAAAAATTGGCAGAGTAACGTTTAGTCAAAAGCACATGGTGTCCAATGTACAGAAAAAACGTATACCATGTAGGGCATCAAAAACATTGCCTATGTGACTCAAACGCGACCAATGTACAAATCGCATTGATACGAGTCAAAATCGCAGTCGCAATCCGACAATAGGAGGATGGTTTCTACAAGCCTTGGTCTTCTCGAGGCGCACGCTGCTCCTTAACTTGACATAACCCTGCCATTCCAATTCTATGCTGGTCGCTTTCCGGTAAATACCTCGTGCTGTCAAGTGGGTATTTCACAGCCCAAGGGGGATGGTATAGGGGCACTACTGCTGCAGCATTGGTCTGTTGGGTCGGGTCGTATGGTTTCGCATATTGGGTATTGTGCACACAAACATTTGCTTGTTATTGTCCGGTTGCTATCTGTTGTGGACTAGACTTTTGTTTTGGTTTGGGTGTAATAACGAACCCCCCCCCCCCCCCCCCCCCCCACCACCGCCCTCCCCCCCCCCCCACCCCCCCCCCCCCCCCCCCCCCCCCACCCGCACCCCCCCCCCCCCCCCCCCCCCCCCCCCCCCCCCACCCCCCCCACCCCCCCCCCCACCCCCCCTCCCCCCACCCCCCCCCCCCCCCCCCCCCCCCCCCCCCCCCCCTCCCCCCCACCCCCCCCCCCCCCCCCCCCCCCCCCACCCCCCCCCCCCCCCCCCCTCCCCCCCCCCCCCCCCCCCCCCCCCCCCCCCCCCCCCCCCCCCCCCCCCCCCCGCGATTTACTTTAAAAAAAAAAAAAAATCGAGTCCGGTTAGGTATAATATTAGGGTTTAGGGTATGTCATGCTTAGTTTATTGATCTCGGGCATGTTTGCGTACGTATTTGGATACTCAAATGTTTTATTTAAAATAATTTATTTGGTCATTTGTGTAGTCTTTGATGAGCTCTACTTAATGAATAAAGATTTAATAAAATAGTTTTATGTTAACTATCCTAAGATACGATGGTGGCAAAATGTTGTCAGTTCTTTCATTTTGTAATAATTGTTTTAAATTTTTTTTACAAATTTAATCTAAATTTTTTTATTATAAATGTTGAAATTGAAGCTCATAAAAAGTTGAAGGTTATTCATTAAAAAGCTCATTACAACATGAAAATCCAGAGTACATGGCCAACTTATTAGTCGATATGAAATAACCATAAAAAACAACAACACACAACGACATACATTGGTTATCAAACTGGTGGTTAAGCAATAATGGTTTTACATGTCTCTGTAGTTGGCATCATTGACGTTTTTTTTCCATGCTCCTTTGCAACTCATTCCCTGACGCTTTCTCATTGTTTACACTTGTTTCATGTCCGCCCCAGTCATGCATCATAGGGGGTACTTGCCATAGTCGACAAGTGCAGTGATCGTGCCAAAAACCATATGATTGTTATTATCTAGCCTTACGATCCGTTAACCTATCAGCAAAGTGATGCATCACATGAGGCCTTAAAAATTGTTCTCCAAAATGTTTTTCATCAAATTGCTTTATGTAGTTTCATCAAAGGACAGGTAACCTAACGTTTTCTGGTGTTACTAGCCATTGTGAAAATAAAAGATAAATTATAAGTTTGCGTGAAGGAAAAAATTATTTGTGAGTAAAGAGGGCTTAAAATATGTGTCTATTTTATAGTCATTAACTTGACAGATACTTTAGTAATCGCGTGTAATTTGAACGTGATAGTACAACATTGTCATGAGTAGTCTTATATGTTTACGCAGTTAAATAATTTGTGTTGTCAAATCATGTTTGTATTCACGTAGAAATGTTGCAGTGATAGACCGCATTGT
Organism: Tanacetum coccineum; assembly: GCA_026074375.1. Classification (NCBI taxonomy): domain Eukaryota; kingdom Viridiplantae; phylum Streptophyta; class Magnoliopsida; order Asterales; family Asteraceae; genus Tanacetum; species Tanacetum coccineum. The sequence goes on along the minus strand of BQNB010118474.1, from coordinate 9,555 downwards.
TGATTGAGTAGTTTTTTTTGATGCATTTTCTGTGAAAAGAAAAAAAAGTAATTGATTCCATAAATATATTGAAAAAACAGATAATAGCAATCAAACCACTACAATCTATTGATTGGCAACCTTCTTTAACATCAATGGAAACAAAACAACTGCAAACAATAGGAAAACACAATGGTGGGCCTTGTGGTATTTTAGCAACAAAATTATATAATCTATATGGCCATGTAATGTAAACGAAGTTTTGCTTTTGCAGAAATGCTTCTCAACAATTGTTGTCTTGTTCGTAAAATGATGTTTGTGGTACGGATATCTGCTTCAAGTGTCATTAGTAAAGCATGTAATCCGTAGGTATTACGGCTTGTTGTAGGAGCGTTTTGCAACCTTGTTATTGTATCGAACGGAAATTCATTTCCTCTGGTTTAAACGTTGTAAGTTGCACAAAAACAATTGATGTGATAGTGTTTCCTCAGCTTGAATCCTCTTTGTAGTTTTGTAACAATTTGCTTGACGTGCTCATTTTCTCATAAGCCATGTTAGTATGTTTAGTGGAGAGAAGAGATAGGCTTTTTTGTTAAGTGTTGATTGTTGGTATGAGTTGACAACTATTGTAGATGATAGCATAGTTGATATAGGGGAAATAGTATGGGAAGTCTGTGTCAATAGAGTGAAATAGTCAAAAAAAACTTTGACAAATATCGTACATTTATAAGAGATAATTGACATTTTCATTGATAAGTCTTTATCAACTGTCATTCACTTGTGATAATTAAGAAAGGGAGGAACAAAATGTGTACATTGAAAAGACATTGTTAACACATATTGAGTTACATGAATATTAGTACATATGATTCTTCAAATGTTGACGTTGAACTTCTTTTTATTTTTTCGTTTCTGCATTTGATGTAGATAGCTAAGTGATTCTTGTCGTTGTCTTTTTTCTTCTTCTGAAATGATACCTCCAAATGATTCTTCCTTTGAGTTATTGTTTTGAATCAACACGGAGGTTAGATCTATCTTCGAACATGATACCTTGGTTTCCTCGTATTCAAAGTGTTCTTGTTCCGCCCATTCAACCATTTTGTTGAAAGTGTAATCATTTTGTGTTTCCTGCCTTATAATGCCTTCATTTTCACTTGAGTAGTCAATTATGACATGGTTCATCAGCCAAGCTAGCATTTGGGAAAATATATTTGGATATAACAAAATCGACACCGATGTGGTCAATGTAGATTTCCAATTTGTACTGCGCTAAAGATATATCAAACATGACATGTGTATCATAGTTGTTTCTAAGTTTAACGGTTAATGAAAATCCATTGTGTGGTATCTTATAAAAGAATAACGCACCAACACCAACTTTGCTCTACCCGCAAACGGTAAAAATCAACAATGAAAATCCCTTCAAAGAGAAACAATGAAAAACCTCAACTTCTGTTTCTTTTGAACTAAATTCAGAGAAACATACTATCACTATATAATCATATAGTCCGTATTCAAATTCATAAGTGACAAAATATGGCAGTGATATATCATTCCATCATACTGTGCGTTACTATTCATCTGCAGAACCCTAAAAGACAAAAAAAGTAAATCGCTCTACCCTTCGCGCGATCTACATAAAAAAACAAAAAAAAATGTAAATCGCCATTTACCATGCGCGATCTACATAAAAAAAATTAAGGCTCGTTTTTTTAATTTACAAAAAATTTTCAACAGACTTAAAAAAAATACATAAATTGTAAATCGCCATACATCATGCGCGATTTACATTTTTTTTTTAATTTTCTCACGAACCACTGAAAACCCACTAAAAACCCGACACGTGTCCAAATGTAGATCGCGCCCCACCATGCGCGATCTAGAAGGTTATATTGAAAAAAAATGTCAGGGTTATTACTAGATAACACGTTTTCCAACGGGTCACTGCGAAAATTTTTGCTATTTTTTCATGTTTTTCTGTCATTCACAAATCAGAATCAAAATCATATCTTAGACTACCAAGTTTATCCAACTATGGTTAAGCTAAAAAAATATCATATCATTTTAAGTTTTTCTTAGAGTAACTATATACTACATCTAAGGCAAGTAAAATGATCAACGGATCAGATACAAAAAAGACTATAGCATTACGGACAATAATGTATTATCAGGGACGGAATCATAGGGTTCTCGCGGGTTTTTGGGAACCCTATTGATTTTTTAGATGCAGTGCTAATTTTAATATAAAACATTGAATTTTCTTAAAGTTATCTTAAATGCATCTGGTCCATCGAAATGTGTTTCTAGTAACACGATTAAAAAAAATTATGCACCCAGTTATATTTGGTCATGATTCCATTCCTGTGTATTATTATCAATCATGTCAACGTCGTATCTAACTTCACTTATTTTTTTTACATAAACTTGTTAAAATGAAATGTAAAACCTGCTTATTAAATACAGTACTATATTATATACACATATACTTTCTACCCGGTGACAAAAGTGACAACCTTCTGATGGTTTTACACTTTCATAACAATTATATTAAACCATAACATCAAAGCATAGAATAGCGGAAGCAAAAAAAGGATCAAATAACATGTTTGAATAATTAACCGAATTAGGGTTACATACCTTTTGATTCTAGCCCGAACAAGAATCAAATTGCTTAGGGATTATCTCCAAGAACCCTAATTAGGGTTTATACGAAAACAATCCAAGAACAATCTAAAGGAAGATTGTATCACGATCTTGTACACACGCTATGTATCGAGTTAACCAATCACTAGCTTGATAACACGTAGCGTTTAAACGAACGATTCGATCTGATCAACCCAAGGTTATGGGGTCGAATGTAGGACAAATGAGTGATAGAGTTTAGGGATTATTGTCCAACCTTTCACCTCTCCATATGGGTGTTTATATAGGCATCCTAACCCTAATACTTGGTGAACAAGTAACATCAATTCATTAATTATGCAACATCAATTCATTAATTATGTAACATCAATTGTGTAACATTAATTCATTAATTATGTAACATTAATTATGTAACGTTATGTAACATCAATTATGTAATTATGTACTTGTCCTTGCCCTTATGGTTGTTAGTCTTTTTCGTTAAATACTTAATGACCGTTAAACGTTTACGTGTAAAATTAACAAATATATTATTTATTAATTGTTAACTCATAGTGAGTGCAATCCCGTGATCTTGAGTTCGATCCTAACACACATCTATTAATTTATCATCCATAAACTAACAATAACACCTTGCATCAATATTTAAATGTCTTTCAAAAGGTCTCACTAGCATTTACAATAATTCATTATTTAACGCCTTCATAAACATAGCATATACTGATAGTACTTTGGCATATGATTGATTGCGATACTTTGTGGCCTGCTCCCCTGACTGTAGCATACGTTAATTAA
>BQNB010118473.1:0-18628 GCA_026074375.1 Tanacetum coccineum | reverse complement strand
GAAAATGATCCTATGGAGCAGTTGATGAAGCTTTACATGAAGGAAATAGTCACCCGACATGGCGTACCTGTATCTATTATCTTCGATCGTGATGGTAGATTTACTTTACTATTTGTTGACGTTTTAAAGCATGTTTTTTTGTTGACGTTTTACCAACTATTTTTCTCAGGTCAATAAGGCAAGAAACAGGAATACATTGGCGGTCATCATTTTGGAAGTCAATTTGCAAAAAAGATTTATAAGTGCATTACATTTTGGAGTATTTGTTATGTATTAAAATCTTTTACATCTTCAAGGACGAACCAGTTAAGCTTCGGGATTTTATAACAAACAAGTTTATTAAATCCAATGTATCATTTTCAAACGACTCATATAGAGGTCGTTATCATATCTGGTGCTATTGATCTATGATGTAACACTCTCATACCCTTATTCCGTTGCGGCCTTATTTGGGGGTGTTACAGATTGGTATCTAGAGCCAAGGTTATAGAGAACCAGGTCAAATGTTTTTACTTGGACTATAACTATTTTCACAAACATTGCATCATATAAATGTTTTTCACGAGACATACATACACTATTTAGTTATACTAGATGCTTACATGATCTATATACGTACTTATATTAAATTACGTATATTACTATACATGTCTCATATATTATACTTATATAAGTTTTGCAGTCATGTCATCTTCGACAGTTACCTACACGTCGGTTAATTTTGATTTTGAGCCATGGAGGTTCCAGTGGGTATCGGATGAGGAGCTAGAGGCACTCGAGAAGGCACTACAGTCTCCAGGACAGGTATCACCATCTCCAGACTACGTTCTTGGTCCTGAACGGCCACCTTTACCAGACTATGTTCCTGGCCCTAAGGAGCCAGAGTAGGCACCGCTTTCTCTAAACAATGTACCTGAGCCTGAGTACCCAGAGTACTTGGTACCATCTGACACTAAGGAACCTATTGAGGATCAGTCTTTACCAGATGATGTTTCACCTACAACCCTATCACCGGGCTATGTTGCTGACTCTGATCCGGAGGAGGATCCGGAGGAGGATCCTGCTGAGTATCTTGCTGACAGAGGAGATGATGACGATGATGATGAAGATGATGATGATGATGATGATGAGGATGATGAGGATGATGAGGAGGATGAGGAGAAGGAGGAGCATCTAGCTCCAATCGACTCCACTACATTACCTGTTGTTGACCTTGTCTCCTCAGCTAAGGATACAGAGGCATTTGAGACGGACAAGTCTGCACCCACACCACCATCACCTAGATCTCGCAGGGCTAGGATATTCGTCCGACCCCAGACACCGATGTCAGTTGCTGTTGAGGCACTCATCGCTGAGTATGCTTCTGCACCTACACCTCCATCACCACCACCATCTCCACTCACTCCACTCACTCCACTATCATCTCTACTCCCCCAGATTCCCTCACCACCATTACCACTACCATCACCACCTACCCATACTAGCCCTACCTATGCTGAGGCACCATTAGGCTACAAAGCAGCCAAGATTCAGTTGAGAGGTGCATCACCATCCATCCACCATCCATCAGAGATACCATCACCACCCCTGTTGCTACCATCTACTACTCATAGAGATAATCGTCCCGAGGTGGACATGCCACTTCAAAAAAGAGATTGTTTCACTGCTCCCACTGGTAGGTTTGAGGTTGGGGAGAGTTCGTTAGCTGCTGCTACTTGGCAGGCTGGACATACTCTAGCCCATACAACTGACTATGGATTTATCGATACTATGGATGCTAGTATCCATGCTACCAAGATTAGAGCGATGACCGCCGTGGGGGTGGTCAGTGAGAGGGTTACAAATCTTGTTACCACTCAGAGGCAGGAGACTCATGAGCTCTGGGTGCGTTATGAGGACGCACAAGATGACCGAGCTTTGCTAAGAGCTTAGGTTTCTTTGTTGACTAGAGAGAGGAGATACTTTAGCTCGATGGATTCTTCTTACGAGCGTGAGGCTGTTATTTCCCGACAGGCATGGGCTCACTCTAAGAGTAGGAGCCAGGTCATAGAGGCCCAAATTAGAGCTTTGTAGAGAGATGTTGATGTACTACAGAGGCAAAGGATTAGAGACGAGGATAGACTGACAAGCCACATTCAGCACGAGCATGACAGGTTCAGAAAGCTTGTACGCACTACAAAGGCAGGAGCTTAGGATGGACAAACTGATGCTGGTAGTAGCTGTTAGAATTGTATCATTTGTTAGCTATCCTATATAGCCTGCTAAGTTTTATGGGTAACTCCTAGCTAGTAGGCTGCATGGATCTTTTGTCATTGTTTAGCTATCTTGTATGGCATGTTAAGTATTATGGGTAATTCCCAGCTAGTATTGCCTTAGGATCGTATTTTCATTTTGTATCTCATTTGTACTGATCATGTTGTAATCAGAACTATCATGTATGATTATCGATGTAGTTATGTATGAATGTTGATTTATCTATGTCATTGTTGATTTCACTTCAGTTGTATATTTCACTGTGTGTTGTGATCTCATTGTATTTATTATGCATATGTCATGTCGTGTTTATGATTGTATGAAATATAATGTGTATTATATTTTCTTGTGATTTGAAGAAAATGCCACCAAAGAGAACCGCCGCAACAACAACCACCACCCCTATGACTAATGCGGCTATTAAGCAATTGATATCCCAAGGAGTTGTTTATGCATTAGCATAAATTAAAGCAAACAAAACTAGTAGAAATGGTGATGACATCCATGATTCAGGAACTGGTAGCAGAAGGACAGAGCGAGCTGCTTGTGAGTGCACTTACAGTGACTTCTTGAAATGCTAACCCCTTAATTTCAAGGGCACTGAAGGAGTTTTTAGTTTAACTTAGTGGTTTGAGAAGATGGAGTTTGTATTCCATATTAGCAACTGCACCATCGCGAGCCAGATCAAGTTTGCTACTTCCACCCTTCTTGGCAGTGCTCTGACGTGGTAGAATTCCCACGTCAACACTGTTGGTCATGATGCTGCATATGAAATGCCATATAAAACATTGAAAAAGATGATGACAACCAAATATTGCCCAAAAGGCGAGATTAAGAAGCTTGAGATTGAACTCTGGAATCTAAAATTCAAAGGTACTAATGTGTTGAGCTATAACCAACGTTTCCAAGAGTTGGCACTGATGTGTTGGAGGATATTTCCTAAAGAATTTGATGAAGTCGAGAAGTATGTCAGTGGACTTCCTGACATGATTCAGGGAAGTTTGATGGCTTTTGATCCATCAGTTTAGTGGCAAACTCAATGGCATCCTGCAAAAGCTTATGATGTGGGCACTGTAGGGACAAACCCGGACTCTAATGTTGTTACGGGTACGTTCCTCCTAAACAACCGTTATGCTTTAATTTTATTTAATACTAGTGCTGATAGGATTTTTGTGTCTACTACATTTAGTTCTTTGATTGATATCATCCCAACTACATTAGACCGTGATTATGAAGTCGAGTTAGCTGACGGTAAAATAATTTGGGTTAATACACTTACACGGGGTTGCACTTTGAATTTTCTGAATCATCTATTCAACATCAATTTAATGCCTGTAGAGATCGATAGTTTTGACGTCATAATTGGCATGGACTGGTTATCAAAATATCATGCTGTAATCATTTGTGACAAGAAGATTGATCGTATCCCCTTTGGAAATGAAATCTTAATTGTTCATGGTGACAAAAGCAACAATGGACATGAGTCTCGATTGAACATCATCTCATGCACCAAAACTCAGAAATAGTTACTAAAAGGATGTCAAGTCGTTTTGGCACATATTACCACTAAGAAGACGGAAGACAAGTCGGAGGAGAAACGACTTGAAGACGTACCAATTGTTCGAGACTTTCCTAAAGTATTTCTCGAGGACTTGCCGGGTATTCCACCAACCTGACAAGTGGAATTTCAAATCGATTTGATACCTTGTGCTGCATCTGTAGCACAGGCGCCTTATCGATTAGCTCCGTCCCAGATGAAAGAACTGTTGGATCAACTGCCGGAACTTTCTGACAAAGGCTTTATAAGACCTAGTTCGTCACCTTGGGGAGCTCAGGTCTAGTTGGTCAAGAAGAGGGATGGATCATTCCGGATGTGCATCAATTATCGGAAATTAAACAAGCTAACAGTAAAGAACCGTTATCCGCTTCCAAGGATTGATGATTTAATTCGATTAAATTCAAGGGTCGAGTGTCTAATCGAAGATCGACTTGAGGTCGAGTTATCATCAACTGAGAGTTCGTGAAGAAAACATCCCGAAGACCGCATTCAGAACTCGATATGGACATTATGAATTTCAAGTTATGCCGTTTGGTTTGACTAACGCACCAACTGTATTTATGGATCTCGTAAATCGGGTGTGCAAGCCATATATGGACAAATTCATGATTGTCTTTATTGGCGATACACTGATCTACTTAAGGATCAAGCAAGAGTATGAAGAACATCTTAAGTTAATCTTGCTGTTGCTTAGGAAGGAGGAGTTATATGCAAAATTTTCTAAGTGTAAATTTTGGATTCCTAAAGTACAATTCCTCGGTCACGTAATTGATAGTAAGGGCTAACGTAGATCCTGCCGAGATCGAGTATATTAAAGATTGGACATCTCCTAAGACTGCAATGGAGATTCGTCAATTTTTAGGTCTCGCTGGTTATTATCGAAGATTCATTGAAGGATTTTCCAAGATCGCCAAATCAATGACCAAGCTAACCCAGAAGAAGGTCAAGTTTGATTGGGATGACAAACAAGAAGCAGCTTTCCAACTATTGAAAGAGAAGTTGTGCAGTGCACCTATCTTGGCTTTACCTGAAGGAGCTGAGAACTTTATTGTTTATTACGATGCTTCGCATAAAGGATTAGGTACTTTCTTAATGCAAAATGAGAAGGTGATTTCTTATGCATCATGACAACTGAAGATTCATGAGAAGAATTACATGACTCATGACTTGGAGTTAGGAGCAGTAGTGTTCGCTCTAAAGATTTGGAGGCACTATCTATACGGAACAAAGTATATGATGACATCAAATAAAGTCTATTTTATAGCATCATTTATCCCATCTTATTAACCTATTTTATATAGTTATTGCAAAGAATTGTTACTTAATCATTTATATTTGAGAATTGTAGTAATTATGGAGTACTTGGTGAATATTAGCAAAAGGCGCGCATTCTGGAGCTTAAACGAAGATATTTTGAAGATTAATGATTCTGACAACCAATACGCCGTATCCATTAAGGAAGATACGGCGTATCCGTGCCTGCACTCACCAAAGACCACAAAGGAAACAAGCTCAATACGCCGTATCCAGAGAAGATCAATACGCCGTATTGAAGATATAGTATATGAATATTCTAAAAGATATCAAGCGTGGTCCCTACTCTAAGAAACCCCAATACGCCGTATCCAATCCCTTAGATATGTCGTATCGAACCGACTTCCAGACAGTATAAATAGAAAACTCAAAAACGAGTTTTAAGTGTGCTAAATCATATTCTCGATACCTAAACCATAAAAGTCGATTTTCAGAGGAGAAAAAGAGCAGAAGAGGTCGAGCAACGCTATCAATTCCATAGGAGACAACGTGTAATTCCATATACTTTAGTAATCGTTTAGTTTTTGGTATCATTCGTTAACTCGGTTAGTTTACCTTGGCTAAATAATTGCTTTTGTATTTATTATGACGTTTAAAGGCTAATACCTTCGGGTATTAGCCATTATTATAAAGATCTGAATGTTTGGTATTTGTTTATCTCGATTTCTTGATTTATCGTTGAATGCTTGTTTATGTTTATCAATTTATACTTGTTTACGCGCTTTTGTATGCGACCTATCATTCAACTGGATCTAGTGATACAGACCAAGTAATCTAGAGACCGGGATAGCTCTCCATATAGTGATTTATACATCTAGAACCATAGGATCACAAATATTGTCCAGCTAAATCTGTGTCTAGGATACGCTTCGGGCTTAACTAGTTAATTGGATATTACCAATGGCTTATTGATCATGTTGACTAGAAGGTAAACCTAGATAATTCAACAAATAACGTTCTAATTCTATTGGATAGTTGGACAAATGGACTACTAGTGCATAAATCACCATTAAGCGGTAAGTAGGTAAAGTCTCTATGAGCTAGGGTTTAACAAGATCACCATTGCTTTAATCCCTAAGATAGATTATAATCAGCAAATAAGGATGCTTTATGCGGATGCTTTAATTGTGACAAAATTAATGTGTCTAGGTTTTAGGAGGATGTAACACCTAAGTCTTAAGAATGATATACCACCTCGAGAGAAGAAATCTTTGCACTTAATAAACAAAACAACTTTCTAATCGGTTTAATAATGATTAATACAGTTTTCTTATATTTGGCTCGACCGCTCTTTTATCTTTTTTTAATTTGCTTACGTTGGTAAAGTACCTTGAATTGATTGTAGTCAACAACTAAACTGTGCTAGTCTCTCAGGCTGAAAACCCCCTTTTCCCGTTAGAATTAGGATTAGGACTGACATATGTTTAGAATAGAATAGAATTAACATAGATTAGATAACCAAGATATTAATTAAATTGATAGATTTAACTTCGCTTCAAGTGTTCGACACCCTACTTACCAGCAAAATATAAATTTAAAACTTGAATTATAAAAATATACACCACACAACGACACATCAAGTTTTTGGCGCTGATGCCGGGGGTGAAAATTAACCCTGATTTTTATTTGATATTTTTGTTTTTAACATTAGATTAGATCTAACCCTTAGGAGTAGTGTTAATTAGACTAGTGTATATTCTTGTCTATTATGTAAATTTTATATATTTGTCTTTAATTGTATGCTTGTATATATGTGTGTTTAATTGTTTGCATATTTAATTGTTTTTCTCAATACATTGTTCTGGTCGATAACCTGATACGGCGTATCCACTTCCATTGGATACAGTGTATCCAACTTTCTGTCCAATACAGCATATTCATTTAAAATATTAATATGGCGTATTCACTTCCATTGAATACGGCGTATCGATAATCTGACACAGAATCAAAATCTGAGTTTTCGTTTGATTTCCGTTCTTAATTTTTAATCCTTCTTTAGAACAAATCCTGCTGATATTTTTACCTTTGTTATAGGAAGTACTTATCAGAGCTAGTAGGCTGGAGAAGAAACCATAAGAAGTCATGACAGAACTGAATTCTAAAAAATACATAGAAAAGGCTCAACCTGAATCAAATCTTTATATCACCAATAACGATATTAACATTGAACTCAGCAAGGAATTTTTGTAGGAATTACAAATGAATGCATACCACAGATGGATTCACAAAGACGTGATAAACCACATTGTTATGGTACTTAAAATGATTCATTCGATCTACATTCCTGGTGTGGATTCCCATAAACTACGAATGAAAATATTTCCTCTCTCGCTAGCTGATGAGGCAAAACAGTGGTGGATAAACGAAGGGGAAGGAAAAATCACCATTTGGGAAGAACTCATTGAGAAATTTTTCTGTAAATTTTATCCTGAATCGTATGATGGAGAAGAAGAAATGTTAGACGAAGGAGATAATTGGGAGATTGATCCACTTGAATTCATATCGCGAGTAAATTCATCATTTGACAAACATATGAAAATGGATAGAAGAAATAAGAAAGTATTGTTCCATGCTTGGGTGAATGGGATTTGGAATAAGAGATGAATAGATGATATCATCTTGAAAGAAAACAATACTACTACTGACTCATTCTTTAAACCTTATCTGATAACACATGGAAAGAGCGACACCGAAATGGAAAATGAACAAAGTCAGACAAAGCGCAAATATAGAAATACATCCAATTCTATCAAAGAGCAACCTAACAAAAGAAGGTGCAAAGTAGAAAGGTTTGAAGCTATTCAATACTCGCTTAGACCCAATGAAGAATATATTGCAATCAGAAGTTATGAATATGATATTTAGGAGAGAAACGAAGATAATATGTCCAAAATCTACCAAGATATTTTTCAAAAAAAGGACAATGGATGGAAGGTGACGCGCACCAAATAATGAAGAGAAGTTGAAGACAAGTCTAACTTAAAGACTTTGCTGTAAATAAAAGTGCTTCTCGGGAGACAAACCGGATTGTTATTTAATTTTATCAAGTCTGTCTTCCCATACATCAATACGGCGTATCCGCTCCATACCATACGGCGTATTGATTGTCTGGACGTTATCAGTCTTTATTTTTTATTGCACTTTAAAAATATTATTGTCAGTTCTGGCAATACGGCGTATTCATTAACATGATATGACGTATCCACCAGACTGGCTCGTATTTGGTTTGTTTAGTTTAGTTTAAATTAACCGTAGATGCCAAGATAAGAATGCACGTTTTCCTATTTTACATAGGATCTCGTAAAAGAAATATCGATGAATATTGGTGGAGGATTTACAAATCTTAAGATCTTGAAGTGTTGGAGTCTTGAAACTTCAAGACGGCTATTCAACACATAATCTTGCTTATAAACACAAATTGGAGAATCAACCGAGCAAATATCAGGGGAGTTTCTCATTCTAATTCTTTTTAATTCTCGTATTTTTTAATATTTTATCTATACAACGAGGGCGTTATATAATTCAAGTGGGGGATGGAATTAGAATGTTTACTTGTCCTATTTTTTCACATTAAAATAATTAAAATACTTAAATTATGCTCAAATTTAAAAAAATTTCAAGCACACTTTTGTGAAAATTACTTGATACATAACCGCACACAATAACTCTTGTTAGATATTGTGAGAATTTAGCCTATCCGTTTCTAAATGTTTACCAAAATTCCACAAAATATGAGTGTGCCGGTGATGTAGTGGACTTTAGAACTTGGCTTGGTATATCACTCGAGACCACAATAATAAGTATTATGAATTTAATTGGAGTAACTTGTTTACATTGGTAAATTTTTAGGATTACACCCACAAAAAGCCTATCCATATTATTTATTAACTAACTACACCAGTTAGTTAACCTCCAGTTTAAACCCTTTTCTACTCTCATCTTTAGAGTGAAGATCCACTAGAACAACCCGTAGAACCAATCCTTTAGGAACTACACCAATTATTTGTTTCGTTACACCCTTACACCTTAACCTACCATGTTAGATTAAGTTTAATTTACAGTTGCTAGTTGCTTAAAGTGTGAAGTTTGTATTTCCTGAGTCTTGTGTCATTTTCTATCTTTGGTGCGGTTGGAAATTTGCACATTGCAAATAGGAATGTATATTATAGTCAAAACTCATGTGATTTTACTGCCATTGCAATTAAAGGTGAGTCTGAAGAACGAAGGAACTATCAAAGGAATTATCCGGAATTATTATGATCGTGAAGATGGTGAAACTACTCCAAGTTTCCTATACACTTAGATTGCAAAAAAAAATAAAAAAAATTAGAAAAATCGTAACAAAAAAGAGAAGGAAAGTTTGAAGATAATCGTTTCGTAACTACCGAAGGAATTACACGAAGGATTAATTATTTGTTGATACAAATCGACAATGTAGAGTATTGTACAAAGTGGTAGATATCGCCACTTACCTTGTAGTGTATGTAAAGTTTGGGATGATAGGGAAGTTGACCGTTACGGGAACGCCAACTTAGGTTATTGTTTTTTTATCTATGATCAACACGTTGTAAATAGTCGTGTCTTTATCATGGTAACGTTCGAGAAAAAGTGTCTAGCAACTTGTATCTTAGTCTTAATCTATTTGTTTCTTGATTTTTATTTAACAACAATTTACTTCCCTCTCACCTAATGATTAGCAGCTGGTTTTACGTGAATGAGGATTTGTTCGAGCGTGCATGTCTATTCCGTCGTTACGGCCATGTATGCATGTCTTAGCTGCCTCGTTGGTTTACGACTTTTGGTGAAAGTTAGAAGGTTCCTACCCTATATCATTCTTCATCCTAACCGTTGGTTAAATTCAAATGGGGATGTGATCGAACACACATGTCTATTCTGTCGTTACGGCCATGTATATGTGCTTCAGCTACCTTGTTGGAGTGGTACTTCTGGTGAAAGATTGTAGAATGATCAACCGTAAGCCTTTCCATACAAAAAACCCATATTTACCTTTATAAACTTGTTACTCCTTGGCTTTAGTGGTGGAGATGTGTATCCTTGCCAAGCTTATGATAGAATACTCATCACGACCAAGCAATTGAGCGAATTAGTTACATGTTACCACATAGATTAGTTGAGTGATTTGAGTGTTTTCATCTTCCTATTTCGTGAGGTGTTTTGGTTGTGTACTTTTAATAGAACAAATAAATGCTTTAAACAGAAAATATCCTTAGGGATACATTTTTATAAATTTCTAAGGCTACTTGAGGACAAGTAGGATTCAAGTGGAGGGATATTTGATGACATCAAATAACGTCTATTTTATAGCATCATTTATCCTATGTTATTAACCCATTTTGTATAGTTATTGCAAAGAATTGTTACTTAATCGTTTATATTTGAGAATTGAAGTAATTATGGAATACTTGGTGAATATTTGCAAAAGGTGCCCATGTTAGGGCTTAAACAAAGATATTTTGAAGATTAATGATTCTGACAACCAATAAGCCGTATCCATTAAGGAAGATACGGCGTATCCGTGCCTGCACTCACCATAGACCACAAAGGAAACAAGATCAATACGCTGTATCCAAAGAAACTCAATACATCGTATTCAAGATATAGTATGTGAATATTCTGGAAGATATCAAACGTGGTCCCTACTCTAAGAAACCCCTATATGTCGTATCCAGTACCTTGGATATGCCGTATCAAGACCGACTCCAGATAGTATAAATAGAAAACTCAAAAATGAGTTTTCGGTGTGCTAAATTATATTCTCGATACCTAAACCAGAAAAGTTAATTTTTAGAGGAGAAAAAGAGCAGAAGAGGTCGAGCAACGCTATCAATTCTATAAGAGACAACATGTAATTCTATATACTTTAGTAATCGTTCAAATTTTGGTATCATTTGTTAACTCGATTAGTTTACCTTGGCTAAATAATTGCTTTTATATTTATTATGATGTTTGAAGGCTAATACCTTTGGGTATTAGCCATTATTATGAAGATCTGAATGTTTGGTATTTGTTTTTCTTGATTTCTTGATTTATCGTTGAATGCTTGTTTATGCTTATCAATTTATACTTGTTTACGTACTTTTGTATGCGACCTATCATTCAACTGGATCTATTGATATAGACCAAGTAATAAAGAGTCTGGGATAGCTCTCCATATAGTGATTTATACATCTAGAACCAGAGGATCATAAATATTGTCCTGCTAAATCTGTGTTTAGGATACGCTTTGGGCTTAACTAGTTAATTGGATATTGCTAATGGTTTATTGATCGTGTTGAGTAGAAGGTGAACCTAGATAATTTAACAAATAACGTTCTGATTCCATTGGAAGTTAGACAAGCGGACTACTAGTGCATAAATCACCATTAAGCGGTAAGTAGGTAAAGTCTATGAGCTAGGGTTTAACAAGATCACCATTGCTTTAATCCCTAAGATAGTTTATAATCAGCAAATAAGGATGCTTTATGCGGATGCTTTAATTATGACAGAATTAATGTGTCTAGCTCTTAGGATGATGTAACGCCTAAGTCTTAAGAATGATATACCACCTCGAGAGAAGAAATCATTGCACTTATTAAACAAACCAACTTTCTAATCGGATTAATAATGGTCAATACAGTTTTCTTATATTTGGCTCAATCGCTCTTTTATCTTTTGTTAATTTGCTTGCGTGGGTTAAAGTGCCTTGAATTGATTGTAGTCACCAACCAAACTGTGCCAGTCTCTCAGGCTGAAAACTTCCTTTTCTCGTTAGAATTAGGATTATGACTGACATAGGTTTAGAATAGAATAGAATTAACATAGATTAGATAACCAAGATATTAATTAAATCGATTGATTTAACCTCGCTTCAAATGTTCGACTCCCTACTTACCACAAAACTATTACCGATCGGGTACACTGCCTCTTAAAGTGTTGTTTTTGGTTTAGTCGGCAAAATATAAATTTAAAACTTGAATCATAAAAATATACACCACACAATGACACATCAGTATACCGTGTTCACTGATCACAAAAGTTTACAACACATCCTGGATCAAAAGGACTTGAACATGAGCCAACGTCGATGGTTAGAATTGCTCAGTGATTACGATTGTAGTTTCGTTATCACCCGGGAAAAGCAAATGTAGTGGCTGACACTTTAAGCAGAAAAGAACGAATTAAGCCATTACGGGTTCGAGCCTTAGCTATGACTATTGGTTTGGATCTTCCCAAACAAATTTTAGAAGCTTAGACTGAGGCAAGAAAACCAGAAAACCTCGAAGCTGAAGACGTGGGAGGTATGTTGATTAAAAATTTAATGGAATCAGATAACCCTAGGAAAGAAAAGTTGGAATGGCGTGCTAACGGAACACTGTGCTTAAATAATAGAATTTGGTTGCCATGCTATGGTGATCTAAGGACCTTGATTATGCATGAGTCCCATAAGTCAAAAATATTTTGTTCATCCGGTTTCTAAAAAAATGTAGCAAGACATGAAGAAATTATATTGGTGGCCCAACATGAAAGCCGACATTGCCACCTGTGTGAGCAAGTGTTTGGCATGCCTAAAGGTCAAAGCTAAACACCAAAAACCATCTGGTTTGTTGGTGCAACCTGAGATACCTTAGTAGAAGTTAGATAATAT
The DNA here is from genome assembly GCA_026074375.1 of Tanacetum coccineum. Classification (NCBI taxonomy): domain Eukaryota; kingdom Viridiplantae; phylum Streptophyta; class Magnoliopsida; order Asterales; family Asteraceae; genus Tanacetum; species Tanacetum coccineum. The sequence continues at coordinate 5,858 of BQNB010118473.1, read as the reverse complement.
CACCATGGATTTTATCACCAAGCTCCCAAGGACGTCAAGTGGTTATGATACCATTTGGGTGATTATAGACCAATTTACTAAGTCTGTACACTTTTGACCGAGGAGGGAAAATGACCCAATAGACAAATTGACAAGGCTGTACATGAAGGAAGTAGTCACGAGACATGGAGTACTAGTCTTAATTATTTGTGACTGTGACGATATATTTACGTCAAAGTTTTAGAGGTCATTTCAGAAGGCAGTGGGTACTCGATTAGATATGAGTACTGCTTACCATCCGCAAACCGATGGACAAAGCGAAAGAACCATTCAGCACTAGAAGATATGTTACGCGCTTGCGTGATAGACTTTAGAAATGGTTAGGATAGTCACTTACCACTAATTGAGTTCTCATACAACAATAGTTATCATACGAGCATTAAAGCTTCACCATTTGAGGCGGTTTTGGTCGTAAGTGTCGTTCACCTATTTGTTGGGCCTAGGTCGGAGATACTCAGTTTATCGGTCTAGAAATCATTCATGAGACAACCAAGAAAATCGTGCAAATCAAACAAAGAATTCAAGCCACTCGTGATCGCCAGAAGAGTTACACTGATGTGAGGCGTAAGCCTTTATAATTTCAAGAAGGCGACAGAGTCATGTTGAAGGTATCACCTTGAAAAGGGGTTATCCGTTTTAACAAACGGGGGAAGTTGAACCCGAGATATATTAAACCTTTCAAGGTGTTAGCCAAAGTGAGGACCGTTGCTTACAGATTGGAACTTCCTCAACAACTAAGCATGGTTCATAGCACGTTTCATGTATCCAATTTGAAGAAATGTTTATCTGACGAGCCATTGGCAATTCCGTTGGATGAAATACACATTGATGATAAGCTTCACTACGTTGAAGAACCAGTGGAGATAATGGATCGTAAAGTCAAGCGGTTGAAGCAAAGCCATATTCTGATCATCAAGATTCAATGGAACTCTAGGAGAGGTCCTGAGTTCACATGGGAACGTGAAGATCAATTCTGAAAGAAGTATATGCATCTCTTTACAAAAACCGCACCCTCGACAAGTGCCGCATCTTGAGCCTTGCGAACAAGGCTCCTTTAACGAGGGAAGACTATAACAACCCGTTATTTTAGGTCATTTTATGACTCAATACTTTCCATTATTTATTTTTAGGCTTTTACGCGTTTACTTTTAATTTTCATCGTTTAGTTAAATCGCGTAAACTAAAAATCAACATTCAACATAAACGGACATCAAGAAAATAAAAGTTTACATCAAGCAAGTGTTATATAATTATTACAAGGATAATTTATAACTTTTCATATTTTATTTTTATTGGTTACGAAAAACATTTACGTTTCGTAATAAAATACATTTAAGCATACACGGAAGCACCAATACCCACCTATACTCAAACAATACCCACTTTTATACCCAATACATAAAAATTAAATAATTCCTATGCTATTAAAACAAAAAGGGCCGGACCTACTTATAACATACACAAACCAAATTCAAAATTTCACTTCCTAATAACACATATGCTTAATACTTCCACTCGTGTCATTTCCCTCCTCCTAGGGAGGAGGAGAGAACCTTACACACTTGTACTCATACCACCTCTTAGACATGGCTTTGCTAGTGGTTTGAGAAATACTTCTAGTATAAAAGGGTGTACCATGCAAGACTTATCACACTTTCCATTTCCATTGCAAGTAAACTTTCAAAATCTCTCTTGTTTTCTATACTCATACCGATGGCTCATATATCATATTTAGGGTGTTCATAGGTTTGATTTTTCAAAGATTACAAGTATAAAAGGGTCATTAGTAGTAGTATCTAAGGTATATTAAGGTGGTTTGGAAGCTTGGGTATTGTTTTAGCAAGGGTTTAATCAAGAAGAAACTAGGGTTTCCATAAGTAAGTTAGGGTTTTCTTGGAAGTATTTAAGGCTAAATACTTGGGTTTGATTTATGCAGCATCTTCATTAAGGTCTAAACATAACCGTAATCCTTCTAATTATTCTATTTCATAATTTATATCATGTTATATTTGTTAATCACCACCTAGGGTTTGTTTTTATAGTTTATAAATTAAAACAAGCATGTCTAAGATTCGAACTTAATTATTCTTGTAATTAAATGATGTTAAAAATATACTAGAACACAAGAATATACTTTATATAAGTATTGGTTGATTTATAGATTTAGTTTATAAATTTATTTGTTAATAAGTTTAATTACCAAGTTTATATACAAATAATTACTTGGAAAATTTACTTGGACATAAAATGATGGACACAATTTAGAGAAACTAAAATATACCAAAGATGTGGTATAAATTAAGGTAGAGAACTTGTACAAATTTAACCAAGTACTAAATTATAAAAACTAGTTTATAATTTATATACACATGCGGGCTGTTTTGAGCATTCTGTTGAGATTCAAATTTTTATAAATTCTGAGAGTACTTTTCTATGATAGTACATTTCATAAGGAATCCAAGCATATAAAGAACTCGAAAAACAAAACTATAAAGAAAAAGTTATGATATTTACAAGATTACGATAATTAAATATATTAAAGTGTTTTTATAAAAATAGTTTTATAAAAACTAACACAGATTTGAAACTGATAAAAATATATGAATATTTTATGATGATATTACAGGTTATAAGGATTCTAAGCATATAAGAAACTCAAAAAACGAAGCTATAACGAATGAGTTACGGATTTTGAAAGATTTAAAGTTACAAAAGTAATTTTATAAACTGTTTTGAAATTACATTTTTGACACAGATTTTTATAAAAGTAGGGAGTATTTTATTTGTATAGTTTATCTCATCACGATTCCATACATATAAAGAACAAGTGAAACGGAGTTAAAATGTGTAAGTTACGAGTTTTTAAAGATTTTGGATAAATAGAAACTGTAAAAACTAATTCATTTTTATAAATAATTTTATGTAATTTATATAAAAATATAACATTCTGTTGGGAATATAAAAATTAGTTTACGAGTATGTTCGGGTCCGTTTGGGCTATAAAAACCTTAAGAAATATTGTCGTATTATTTATATAATACTTATATACGTTTTTAACTTTATAAATATTATTTTATACAACAATTAAACTAATTATATAATATCATTATATAATCAATAAAAATATTAAATCATGTATTATTAGCAATTAATCAATTCTTGGACAAAGATAACATTTATTTTACAAAGTACAAATAAATAGACATTTATTTAACAAGTATAATTTAAATATTGTTTTGACATTTTAAATTAAACAAAAACTATTAGGTGGTTGTGTAACTATATAACTTGTGATGTTGTATTTATATTAAATACATTATACTTATACGGCTTATAATTAATTAGGTTGCATTCGGATTTCTCGAAACATTTCCCTTATTTGATTTATATAATCAATCCATTCACTTGAGGTGAGTTCATAGCCCCATTTTTATACGATTCAAATGATTCACAATCCTCGAGGTGAGAAACATGCATTGTTTTACATTTGGATGCAAGTACACTTTAAACAAATTATGACTTTGCCTAAGTAGCTATAACCCACTATGCCCATGAATCATGAACTGTTAATTACTTGATTGTGAGCGCGAATGTTAAGAATAGATCTATTTGGGATTGACATCCCCGTTTTGGTGAGTAGCTCTCACTAGTTTTGGCGGTACCGAAACGATGGACATATACCATGTCGGACTTTAGATGTTGCGGGTTGAACATCTACACGGGGACATTATTGGCATTAAATTGAACACATACATGTTGTAGCTTTAGTTTCATGAGCTTAGTGCATTTCTTAATTACATTTTGAGATATTGTATGTGTTACATATCTTGCACTTGGAAATCTTGCGGTCCCACTTTATACATTACTTATACCTGTGAATTCACTAACTTTATGTTGACATTTTAAAGCATGTTTTTCTCAGGTCAATAAGGCAAGAAACAAGGATACATTGGTGGTCATCATTTTTGAGCCACCTTACTATAAAGATTTAAGTGCATTACATTTTGGAGTATTAGTTATGTATTAAAATCTTTACAATTTCAAGGATGAACCAGTTAGGCTTCAGGCTTTTGTAACAAACAAGTTTATTAAATCCAATGTATCATTTTCAAACGACTCATATAGAGGTCATTCTCATATCCTGTGCTATTGATCTATGATGTAACACTCTCAGACCCTTATTCCGTTGCGACCCTATTTAGGGGTGTTACACCTAATGCTAGACTTTATTTAAAGGAATAAATTTGCAACGCATAAACTTATCTAAATTTGTACTACCCAAACTCATCCCATTTAATCAAACTCAGTTATGACTACACTCACTACACGCACACACACTTAAGAACATATCTATCATTGCTTGTAACTCATTTGTGATATCATGTCACGGTATCTTAACCTCGTATTTGCTTGTAACTCATTTGTGATATCGGATATGATGGTTTGTGTTAGGAACACGAAAGTGTCAGTCACTTCCATAGATAATTATAGTTAGCTCGTTAAGTCAATTTTTGGAAACTTACTAGGCTTGTTTGCTAAAGCCCATGGACAAACCCATGAAGGCCCAAGCCTACATCACTATGTAAGTATTTATACGCCTCTCCATTCCTTGGAGAGGTGATTGGTTGTTCATTATTTCACACATAATACAAAAGTTCTCTTTTATGTTCCTTTCTCTCTCTAGAATGTTCATCTAACCACTCTCTCTCTAAAATAACTCTCTTCCTCTTTCCATGTATGTTAACTTGATTGTTCTTCAATTGGTATCAAGAGACATAAAGTGGTATGTTTAGATATTGTGTTTGTTAAAGTTTTTGTGTAGTTTTCCTCTAATACCATTCGTTTTTTATTTTTTATTTTTTCTTGTTTTCTAAGCTTAAATTCCACAATAAAAGATCATCTACATATGTAGTTTTGATCTAGTATCCTTGGATATAGGTGTGTGTGCTTAGATTCATACGAGAATCTCTTATTTTGTGTAATTTGGGTTTGTTAGCTTGATAAAGGTCAAAATCTTGATTTTAAATTTTTCGGCTTAAAAACCTTAAAGTTTTCATTTTTCTTGTCTCTATAGGCTTAGTAACACTTTTGGTACAAAAATTTTCAGAAAACAATCGTCAAAAACGTGTCTTTTTGAGTTTTGAAAAAGTAGGTTTCGTGAGACAACCGAACTAGTCTACATCAGTGAGAACCGAACTAGTCTACGTCAGTGACAACCGAACTAGTCTACATCAGTGAGAACCGAACTAGTCTACGTCAGTGACAACCGAACTAGTCTACATCAGTGAGAATAGGATTAGTCTATGTCAGTGACAAGCGAACTAGTCTACATCAGTGAGAACCAAACTAGTCTACAATCAGTGATATCCGAACTAGTCCATCTTCAGTGTTAACTGATCTAGTCATTTTCCTGAAAAAACCAAACTAGTCACTCTTCAGTGATAACCGATCTAGTCATTTTCCTAAAACAACCAAACTAGTCATTCTTCAGTGATAACCGATCTAGTTATTCTCGTAAGACAATCGAACTAGTCATTTTTCAAAGATAATCAAACTAGTCAAGTTTAATAGAAACCGAACTAAACAAATCTCAAGACTTAAAAAGACAACCTCAATTAAAACCCAATTTCTTTCTACCACCGTTCGATCCAACAACAATATTTTAACATACAAATTTCTCAATGACGACTCTTGCTGACACATCGATTCTTTCAAGTGCTGACAATCGTCCACCTATATTGGAAAAAGATATGTACGATTCTTGGAAAAGCATAATGGAGCTATATATGATGAATAGACAACATGGAAGAATGATTCTT
>BQNB010118472.1:0-19535 GCA_026074375.1 Tanacetum coccineum | reverse complement strand
TACAATACAAGACCTAGTTTGACTTTCTAAGACCGATAACATTCTTGTTTGACTTAATATAATTAAGGCTAACAGAGTCTAACGAAAAAGACCCCAGGGCGCAGTGGTAGTGAGTGTGGTGTGTGAGTTATAAAAGGGTTGAAAGTGTTGAGGTCGGGGGTTCGAGTCTTGCTCACCCCTGATTTCCACTTTCCCCTTTTTTTTTTGAAAAACACGCTAAAAATAAGCATTTTTAATAAAAGAAACTTTTTGTGAAAAGCCCTAAATAAGCTGTTAAACAGCTTATAATATGACAGAAAGTACTTAGGTACTTTTTTGGCTTTTTAAAAGATTTTTAGAACTTCACAAGCTAAAATAAGCCAAATCCTAAGAACAAAAAGCACTTCTAAGACTAAAGTTGACCTAATAAGCTACTAAAGAATAACTAATAAGCCTGAAATCTCCAAATAAGCTCAAACAGTACTAACTTAATGTTAGTACTGCTAAGCTTTTTACTTAAAGCTTCTAAACTACTAAGAGCTAGATAAGCTCTTGGCAAAAGCTTAAACTGAGTTTATCTACTCTTCTTAACCTAATATGCTAAAATTCACAAAAATAAGCACAAAGTGACAATCCATAAACTGAAAGTCTCAAATAAGCATAAATAGAAAACTTAAAACCAAACAGTCCCTACAGGGATCTTTGAGCTTATTTTTAGATAAGCTCTTGGATCCTTGTGGGGAAATAGCTTATTAAAACTTATTCTACAACTAAATAGCTACTCTAATCTACTTTTAAAAATGATTTTGAAACAAAATAGCTTAATGAAAAAGCTCTTTGAAAACAGACCTAAGGCTTAAATCATGCTTAGTTTTACTTTGAAAAAAAACACTTTTGCAGCTTAAATTTAGATGACAAAATAAGCTAGAATTTTAAAACTAATTGTAAAATTGTGAACTATGACCTAAAAGTTATTTATAATCTAAAAATCAAAAGCTAAATACTATTTTAACCTACTAAAAATGAAGCTAGAAATTGTACTTATGCCTTTTTATGTATCTGATGCAGTTGACACACTTATTACCAAAACTTAAACTAGACAAAATGCAGACCTATGATTATATTTATAACACTCTTAAAACTCATGCCTAGATACAAATTAAGAAAAGACACTAACTAATATCTGAATTAAGCTAATTATGCAAATAAAGCTAGACAGATTGTGTCCCTATGAAAACTTAACTCAAGAAAACTGAATTAACCCTATTATGACTTATGATTCTAGCTTAAACAAACCTAAATGAGAGTTTTAAAACAAACTTTGAAGACCAAAAGACCACAAGCAATACTAACTTGTAGTTAGTACTGCTGTGCCAAACACCCTCTTAACTAGACTAAAAATCATTTTTGGTTATGAAAAAAAAATTAAGAGTTTAAATCCTAAATACCAGACAACAAACAACTTATAAAAGACCTAATGAGCTTATACTAACAAGAAATTAAGCCAGAAATACTAATCTACTACTTATGCTATTTTTTTTTGGTTTTCTTAATAATTTTTAAGATAAAATATGAAAAACTAGGATCTAAACTATAAAAGCTAAAAACAGATTGTTAAACATGAACAATAAGCATAATAAGATAGATATAAGCACAATTAAGCAAATAATAAGCTGAAAATAAGCAATTGCAAGATTTAAGCTAAATAACTTGAATTTTAAAGGGAATTTACCTTTGCCTTAGCTAAACAAAAGCAACTAAGCTCAAAAGTTGTCTACAAGCTCTAGCTTATTGTAAATAAGCCAGTAAAAGTTCATATGAGCTCTTCCATTTTAAGCTCATCTACTATAAGTCCAAATTCCATTAAGCAAAGGTATTACAGCTGATTTTAAGGTCATAGTAGATTAGATACTTATTAAAACTCAAATCCAAGCTTATAGACTTGGATAAGCTAGAATGAGCTTATTATGAGCTTATGGAATAGTAACATACACATTTGATAGTATTAAGAGCTTATAAGTGAAAAACATATTATAAAAACTAAATGATGATTTTATTAATACTTAAAACGGATTACAAAGCTTTGGAAATTGAAAGTTATAAAAGTTTAAAGAGAAAAAATTACATTTAAAACTGAAAATTACATAAGCTATTGAATACTAAAAATTTTTTTAGGAAAAAGGAAGATGATCATGTGAGAGTGAAGGAGTCTTTTTATAGCTGCCAGGAGAAGCTTCTAGGTCCAAAGTTTGTTACACGATCCATCAATCCCGGCTCTTCATTTCTTCCAATGATTGGATCTCCATTATGGTCTGTTACATTAAATCTTAGCTCACATGGATTACCAGCGAGGCAATCCGTGATGTGACACTCATGTGCTTCTTTTGTACGCCTTTTAGTACAAAATACTAGATCTTGGTGTGTTTCCTTTCTTGTACGCGTGTCATTCCTTTTTGGTAATTGACTAATGGGAGCCTTGGATGATGTATAACTCTGTCAACGTGTTCCTTAACCCTTGAATTACCCTTCCATGCCCTTAATTTGCACTTGCCCCTTGATTTTGACCTCGTGGTAAAAGGGAGAAGACGGTGAATAGTAGTAACAAGATTTCCCGCGCCTTTTTCTTTTATAAAAAGGTTGTTTGACTTTTTATTTACCCGGGGTATAACTTTGTTTGACCTTGGGCTTATAAAGGGATTTTGGGCCGGGTGTTGGATTGGGCTCGGGCTTGGATTGTTATAAGGAGTTAACGGGTGTTAACTCTTATAATTATAAGAGTTAACACCGTTAGGGTTTAGGGATTATTTTTGCAATTTTGGTAAATATGAGGGACTGATTTGGTAATTTTGGATTTTGTCTTTTTGTGTTGACCATGTTTGACTGAAGGTTGACTTGAGATAACATTCTCCCGGCTCTTTGTGTGCTCTATTCTGTTCCCGTGTTCGTGTTTGTCCGGTTTTGACCGTTTTCTTGAGATTTTTGCAATATCCGTACCTACACAATCACAAAGACAAAACAAGCAATATTCAAGCATTTAAAGCACAATTTTGTCTTTTTAGGGCCATTTTTGATATAAAACGGATATGTGTTTTCACACATATCAAAATTCCCCAAACTAAGCGATTGCGTGTCCTCACGCAATATTATATGCTCTATAACCAAATACCTCAAAACTTCCCCAAACTAAATCTTTGAAAAGTAGCAAAGACTTTTGTGGAGAGAGTTAAGAAATCACAAGTTATAAAACACCCCATTTTCCCATTTTTAATATTATTTTTTTTATTTTTTTTATATATAAACTTAGAATGTTTCGACTTTCCTTATTTCCATAACTGTTAAGGATCATAGAACAAGATGCATTTCGATCCGAGAATGCCCCAAAAAGGATAAATTCATCGTCCCCGACTTTTCACTTATCCAAACCAAGCTTAAAACAAAATCATAGCTAAATATCAGTTAAGATGCTAACACTACTCATATTTGCAACTTGTGAACTTTTTACTCCCGACATTTATTATATCTTAAGTGAGTGTGCTATTTTGAATTTCAACCATGGATCAACGTTTTACAAAATACTATGCTTCACGTTCCACCCAAGAATAATGAGTTTGAAGGCGAGATCATCCCATGTAGCGACTTTCGTCTCGGCACATCCTAACCTTGCGGCTAAGTGACCAGGCTTTTGACACCCCACAGAGACTAGTATCAGGACTCACGGACCTTAGGTTTCAAAAACTCTTAGGTTTCCCGTATATGCACAGCTTTTAAAAATAGAATAGTCAAAGTTCAAAAGCATATTTGAATTTAATAAAAAAGAAATCAATTTATTAATTCAAACTTAATATTAAATATTTATGCAATTGTAACCCTCGACCTTTTAGAAGGCTGCAACATCGGTTGTGAGCCGGCAAGATGCAGCAAACTTTTATCAGTCTCGGATTTTTATTCTTACTATGGGCTTTCTTTAGAAGACTACCACATCGGTTGTGAGCCGGCAAGAGGTAGTAAACTTTTATCAGCCCACAGTTTATATTTATTATACATATTTTTTTTATATATATAGAGAAGACTTCTTTTTGAAAAATTCAAGTATAAGTTTGAACTTAAGACTAAAATTTTTGCTATATATTACATAAAAATAGTTGATTTAAGTTTAATCTCAAAAAACAGCACGTATATTAATCCGGTTAAGAGCTTATGGGAGAAAAAGCAACAAATTACATACATGAGCTCTTAAGATTTTCAACTAATCCTTGTTTAGCATCCCACTCATACTTAACTCTATCATTTTTCGTTCTTCGCGAATTTCCGCGAACGCTTAGCCTAAAAGTTAAGGAACAAGCTAGAGCTCAACACGCTCGATCGGGTCAAAATTTATTCTTATTCTACCTAGCAGGAAAGTCAAAATTGTAACAAAACACTTATTTTATTTTTGAAAATTTTTAAATTTTTTTAAATTTTTGAAAAATTTTGTGGGAAAACGGGGTACGTGAAAACAACGGGCAAAAGTAGGTAAGATCATATCGAAGATATACTACCCCATACTAAAATTAAACATTGTCCTCAATGTTTCCTAGCCTAAGACTTAAAAACCCCATACTAGAACTCAAAAAGTCGAATGCATAACTCAAGCAGGACGAAAGTATCACAAAAATCTTAAGCCGTTTATTAAGTGTGCTATAAGATAAATGTTAGTCTATAATAATCTTTAGGATATCGGATTTCCCCAAACTAATGGCATGCAAAGGCTAGGAAGCTCGAGTGGACCGGGACAAAACACCGAACACGAGAGTCTTCAGAAATTTTTGGGTCAATCCTGCAAACAATCACAAGTACAAACAACAACAGGAATCGGAAGAGTACAAGCCTCCTCACATCACAATAGAAATAAGAAAGAAAATAGAAGGATAAGCATGGGGTGCCTCCCACGAAGCGCTTTGTTTTTGGTAACCGAGTCACATAGCTTGACTCGATCCCCGATTTCATTCGTCCTTGGAGAGAGTGTGGAGATCCTGGACTTCTTTGGGTGGTAAGTCCCCTCGGAAGTAATGCTTCACACGATGACCATTCACCTTAAAGTTCGGACCATCGGGTTGAGATAACTCAATGGTTCCGTATGGAAAAACTTTGGTGATGGTGAAAGGTCCTGACCAATGAGTTTTAAGCTTTCCCGAGAATATCTTTAGACGAGAGTTGAAGAGTAAAACTCGATCACCAATATAAAATGCGGTTTTTGATCTTTGAGTCGTGAAGCTTCTTCGTCCTCTCTTTATAAATCAAAGAATTCTCGTAAGCTTGATCACGAAGCTCATTAAGTTGAAGCTTACGGTGATCACCCGCGGTTTTAAGATCGAAGTTAGCATGTTTCAAAGCCCAATATGCTTTATGCTCTAACTCGATAGGTAAATGGCAAGACTTTCCGTACACTAACTTGTAAGGCGTACAACCAATCGGTGTCTTAAAAGCAGTACGAAATGCCCACAAAGCTTCATCTAGTTTGTCAGACCATGAGGCACGGTTTTCTCCAACCGTCCTTTCTAGAATACGCTTTAAACATCGATTGGACACCTCCACTTGATCGCTCGTTTGAGGGTGATAAGCGGTAGCTAAACGATGAGTGACCCCATACTTAGACATTACTTTAGCAAACTGATCGTTACAAAAATAGGTCCCACGATCGCTTATAATAGCCTAGGTGTTCCGAATCGGGAAAAAAGGGATTTCAAAAACTTAACTACAACTCTAGCATCGTTTGTGGGGAGCGCCTTTGCTTTAACCCATTTTGAAAGATAATCAACGGCTACGAGGATGTATTTATTTCCTCTTGAAGACGGAAATGGTCCCATGAAATCAATACCCCATACATCAAAGATTTTATAAACTTAGATAGCGTTTTGAGGCATCTCATCTCGTTGCAAAATTTTGCCTTGTCTCTGACACGTATCACAAGATTTGATCATTGTATGGGCATCTTGATATATGGTAGGACAAAAGAATCCGGCATCAAATACTTTTCGAGCGGTGAGATTGGCACTATGATGGCCCCCGGTGGGTCCTTCATGACAAGCTTTGAGGATTTCAAGAGCTTCTTGCCCATGCACACACCTTGGAATGATTTGATCCGTACAAGTACGAAAAAGATAGGGATCGTCCCAGAAATAATGTTTAACATCCTTAAAAAACTTTCTCTTTTGTTGAGTTGACATTCCTTTGATGATAAAATTCCCCGCATGGTAATTTGCATAGTCCGCAAACCATGGGGTACTTTCACTAGAAGTTTATTAAGTGTGCTATAAGATAAATGTTAGACGATAATAATCTTTAGGATATCGGATTTCCCCAAACTAATGGCAAGTAAGGGCTAGGAAGCTCGAGTGGACCGGGACGAAACACCGAACACGAGAGTCTTAAGAAAATTTGGGTCTATCCTGCAAACAATCACAAGTACAAACAACAAACACAAAGAACGGAAGAGTACAAGCCTTCTCACAACACATTAGAAATAAGAAAGAAAATAGAAAATGGATAAGCATGGGGTGCCTCCCACGAAGCGCTTTGTTTTTGGTAACCGAGTCACATAGCTTGACTCGATCTCCGAATTCATTCGTCCTTGGAGAGAGTAAATGGAAGAGAAGATCTCAATCGGGCTTTCATTAATGTTTGAACAAACATTAAAGCATATGAAAGTTCCATCCCGATGAGATGCCACCGTCTCTAAGTGGAGATGCCAGGGTCAAAGATGGTATCCTCATCTTTGGTAGAGGAAAGTAAGGGAGAAACCTCGGGGTAAGTAAGATATGGAAGGAAAATCAAAGTGACAAATGTGAAGGAATTGTCAACTTCAACATCAATCTCACCTCCCCCCGAGTCAAAACATTCATCTTCATTAAGGTCATCAACATTGTTTATCACTGGTGCATCGGGCTTAATATTGAAGGTTAAACATTCACGAGTGGAATCATTGTTAAGCAAATTGTCAATAATGTCCTCTTCCGAGTCAAAATCACTTTCAATACCTGGTGGTATCGAATCATCTGGTCCAGAAAATATATCGATCTCTTCCCTATTGGGGTCACTATCCTCAATGCGAGTAGTAGAGATAGGAAGAGACTCGATGATTGTATGAAAATTTTCCGGTGACTAAGAAGATGAATTACTGCATAGCAACGACATTTGATTGATATAATCCTCGTGCTCTCTAACAATTCCTGTAGGAATCGTGATAAGTTCACCGGTAAATTCATGGTGAAGAGGATCACTCTTAGGAGAAAAAGTTATCAAAGGTTCATTTTCTGGTTCCTTCCTAAGTTGTTGTGGTTCATAACCGAAAAACACTTCGGGAGAAAGATTATGGGTAGTATCCTCACTAAGCAAACTCTCAAGATATAATACGTCTCCTCCTGAGTCATAATAACCTTCAATATACGTAGGAACTTCGATAGCTAGAAAAGCATCGATCTCATCATTATCGCCTCCTGGATTGAAACACTCAGCCTCATCATTCGTTTTACATTTCAAATCAAATAAATCATTATTCTCTTCGAAAGGTGGATCATCGTGGAGTAGAAACTCAATGTCGTCTCTTGGAATAAGACTCTCATCTTTATTAGAATCAGAAAGAGGTGTGACTAGGAAAGTCGACTCATCAAGGTTGGAATCATAAGAATCCTTGCACTCGATATCCTCTAATTCTTCATCAAAAAGAGGGTTATTGAAATTGACATTAAATTCGAAAAGAGGGTTAGAGAAAGTCACGGAATCATCACGTGGATCTTTGATGGAAGAGAAATCATCACATAAAACATTCTTACTATCACTCCTGGATGTTTCCTCAGATTCTCTTGGGATTGGGACAATTTCCTCAGTACTAAAAATACTAGGGTGATCGTCCCCCATTATGAGAGAATCCTTGGGTTCAATTGACGGTAAGGTGGATGTGATTGCAAAAACCGAAGAAACTTGAGGTGTTTTGTTTGAATGAAACCTGCTCTCCTTGCAAATAACTCTAAAATTCTTCAAACAAGGCGTGATACGAGTTTGGCGTTTAACTGTCGACTCTGCGAGATTCTTCACTTCCTGCTTTTCTTTTTCATTGTTGACATCTTCCGATGGAGGTGGGAAAACTTGAGTGGGTTCGCCGGTAAACCTTTTGAAACTATCCTTGCATGTGTCATTAACCATTTTAATTAACTCATTTTTATGCTTTTGAGGATGTTTTGACGTGCCATTGACATGAAAAGTTATTTGTTCATTTTCGTCCCTTAAAACAAGCTCTCCTTCGTATACATCAATTATAGCACGGCTGGTTCTTAAAAAGGATCTCCCAAGTATGAGAGGAACTCGAGGATCGGCTTCAAAATCGACAACAACAAAGTCGGTAGGAAAATGGAAATTCTAAACTTTGACAAAAATATCTTCACCGAGTCCTTTAGGATGAGTAATCGATCGGTCCGCTAACTCTAAAGTCATCCGAGTTGCTGTAAGATCAGGCAGGGAAAGCTTTTTCCAAATAGAAAGAGGCATAAGATTTATGCTCACGCCAAGATCGGCCAAGGCGTGGCATACATCCATTCCTGGGAAATTACATGGAATAAGAAACTTGCCGGGATCTCCAAGCTTTTCGGGAAGCTTTTTGAGGAGCATCGCCGAGCAATTCTCGTTCAATGGTATCTTAGCTAACTCAAGCAACTTTTCCTTATTCATGAGCAAACTCTTAATCGTAGGAGCAAATCTTGGCATCAAAAGTAAAGCATCCGCGAAACTAATGTCGAAGCGCAAATCTTGAAAGATTTGGAAGATCTTCTCCATTTGATTCGAAGCTTTGTCACGGGACTTTTGATCATCACGTCGTGAAGGATATGGAATATTTGGCTTAGGTAAACTCTTCGGAATATCGGATTCCGGAATGGGAGTGGTTTTAGGCAAAGTCAGAGATAATTGGAACTTTTGGTGGACAATTATAACCAATATGAGCACCGTTCCCACAAGACTTGCAAGTACATTGTTGACAAAAGATACCGTCTAACAAATCACCACACTTGTAACAACAATTGTGGTTACTTTGTAGAAGACTTTGCAAAGAATTTACACCGGGGTCTTGATTGAATACGAATGGCTCTTGAGGTGCACTAACAACGTTAGTGTTGTTTTTGGATGACTCGGAAGTGTTTAGAATTTCGTTTTCATCATGAATTGTATACCAACCTTCATTCAAACACCTTCGCATAAAAGCACAAGATCGACAATATAAACCATCAACCGGGTCTCCACAAGTTGCACAATTCTGAGGATGTTTAGGAACAAGAATCTTGTCTTCAAGACCTCCTTTTGAACAACCACAGTTTCTAGTGTACAAAGCTCCACAAGACATGCATTCTTTAATCGAGAAGAGGGGGTTCAAACGATGATCGAGTGACGCCATAAGAATTAAACAATTTAGAGGGTTAAGGAAAAGAATTAAATGGATAAGAAGAGAAAGAAGATTATTTTTGGTTTTTGATCTTATTTTAAAGGACAATGAGATAGACAACTTGAACCAAATAATCAAACTTACTTCACGGTAGCTCTCTAAAAATTTTACTTTTTAGAGGTGAGCCGTATCTCGCAAGTGACACAAATGGTAAGTTTTTAAATCTTTAATTCGAGTTGGGAACTTACTAATGGATAATACCTCAATTGAAGGTATTATTTGTTGGTGTTCTTTTACCAACTTTTTAACTTTTTAAATTTAAAGAGCAAATATTTTTGTGTTTTTGTTTTTAATCTTCTATTTATACTAAAAAGAAAATAAAAATATTTTTTACTTTTTATCTAGAAGTAGCATTCATCCTAGAAGCATTTGACCTATTACGTGAATAACGAACTTTTGATTTATTCTCAATTATATTTAAAGCCTCTCTAGTCGTTTTACTCAAAAGATTTCCACCCGCCGCGGCATTTAAGGAGTCTTGTTCATTCTCGTTTAAACCGTTGTAAAAGGTATCAACTTGAGTTAACTCCGTAAATCCGTGATGGGGGCATGCTCTAAGCAACTCCTTAAATCGTTCCCACGCTTCACTAAAAGTTTCCTCAAATTTTTGTGTAAATCGAGAAATTTCATTCTTTAAGTGAGTGGTTTTCGAAGGAGGGAAAAATTGATTCACGAACTTGGTAACGAGATCCTCCCAAGTCAAGATTGAATTTGGTGGTTCTTTCTCGTACCAAGTTTTAGCGGCTCCCTCGAGCGAATATGGAAACATCATAAGCTTAATCACATCGTTAGGCACATTCCTAAATCGTAAAGTCGAGGTAATCCTTTTGAAACTATTGATATGAGCATGAGGATTCTCATTCTCACGACCGTTAAACGGGTTAGCTTGAACCAACTGAAGCAAATTTGTCTTAATCTCAAAATGATCGGCATTGATTTTTGGTAAAACAATAGCTTCTCCATACCCTTCCGTGGGGGCACGAAGTAGCTCCTCCATGGTACGTTCAGGCCATGGTGTAAACAAATAGTGCGATCTCGGGTTTGACTATGTTAGAAACTTATCTTCTTCGACGTCTTGGAATTGTAACGTTTGAATTATTAGGATAATTAGAACGTCTAGTGCGCATGCACTATTAAAAATAATAAGAAAAATATTTTTGGTTTTTTCAAGAGTTTATTCACAATCTAATTTTAAACGGACAACGAGAAAGACAACTTGAACCAAATAATCAAACTTACTTCACGGTAGCTCTTAAAAATTTTACTTTTTAAGGTGAGCTGTATCTCGTAAGTGACACAAATGGTAAGTTTTTGAATCTTTGATTCGAGTTGGGAACTTATTATGGATAATACCTCAATTGAAGGTATTATTTGTTGGTGTTTTTTTACCAACTTTGTAACTTTTTAAATTGAAAGAGCAAATATTTTTGTACTTTTGTTTTTAATCTTCTACTTATAAAAAAAATATTTTTTTACTTTTTTTTTAAATTTTTTTTTTTGATTTTCTTAAAAGCTTAACTTTCGAAAACGAAAGGTTCTCCAAAACACGATCAACAAACTTCAAACGAGAGAATCTTAATCACAAATCACCAGCAGCGGCGTGAAAAATTAATACGGTAAAATCTATATATACGTAATATTAAAAAATAATTTATAAAAAAATATAAATATGATGGAAAATTATCAAGTTACCCTTGAGGACAAAGGTAAAAAAGGAAGCGAGCGAGAGCCCGCGCGAGATCGAGCGAGCGAGCGCGAGCGAGCGATACGTATATAAACCGGGAAGTATGATTCCCGGTACGTTATCCCCCAACGATTTGTAAAATTGAAACCACGTTTGATGTTCGGACAATGATTTGAATTGAAGACAAAGATTGATTTGAATATCTACTTTTAAAAATTAAAACAAATTATAACAATTGAGCACGAAGACAAATAACGGGAAACCAAATTTTAACTAAAAACGTAAAAATTAGACTTATACTAACCTAATGAGCTAAACCTAACCTAATAAGCTAATATGAAAAGAAATGAGCAAATAGCACAAGCAAGAATGAGCACAAATAAGCTCAGCAGTACTAACTCAAAGTTAGTACTGCTAGCTTTAAACTTTTAATGCTGCTCCCACTAAAAGACTAAATAAGCTAAAACTGACCCTAATCCTAAACTTATTAAACTAATCTAAACTGAAAATAAGCATAAAGAAACAAGCCGTAAGCTGAGGATTCAACATAAGCACCTATAAGAAACTATTAAAGCAAGAATAAGCTTAAATAAGCTCAGTAGTACTAACTCAAAGTTAGTACCGCTAGCTTTAATTTTTAATGCTGCCTTACTAAATGCCTTAATAAGCTGAGGACATAAACAAAATAAGCAAAAACTAACTTAGTAAACTACTCTAGACTAGAAATAAGCATAAAGAAGCAAGCCATAAGCTGAAATTAACAAATAAGCATTTATATAAAACTTAAAACCAAATAGTCCCTACAGGGATCTTTGAGCTTATTTTAAGATAAGCTCTTGGATTCTTATGGGGAAATAGCTTATTAAAGCTTATACTAAAACTAAATAGCTACTTTAATCTACTTTTAAAAATGATTTTGAAACAAAATAGCTTAATAAAAAAGCTCTTTGAAAACAGTCCTAAGGCTTAAATCATGCTGAGTTTTACTTTGAAACTGAAAAGACAAAAGGCTTATTTGACAGCTTAAAACAGATAACCTAATAAACTATAATTTTAAAACTAATTGTAAACTTGTGAAATAGGACCTAAAAGCTATTTATAATCTGTAAGAATCATAACTAATGCTATTTCAACCTTATGAAATGAAACTAGAAAGGATTATCTACTCTCTCTATATCTCTCAATCTCTCTATGTATCTGATGCAGTTGACACACTTATGACCAAAACTTAAACTAACAAAGATGGCAGGCCTAATAAGAGCTATTCTAACAAGTTAAAACTCAAATGAAAACAAGAAAGATAATGACTTATTGCTATAAGAATCTAAGCAAAAGTTATGCAAATTACTTTGACAGATTTCTACTAATTTTAACCTAACTTATGAAAAACTAATTATCCTAATCCTAGCTTATAAATTTAGCTTAAACAAAAACCTAAATAAAGTTTTAAAACAAACTTGAAGACCAAAAGGCCACAAGCAGTACTAACATGTCGTAGTAACTGTTGTGCCAACACCCCCTAACTAGATGAAAAATCATTTTTCTTATCATACAAAAATTAAGAGTTTAAATCCTAAATACCAGATAACAAACAACTTATAAAAGACCTAATGAGCTTATACTAACAAGCAATTAAGCCAGAAATACTAATCTACTACTTATGCTGATTTTTTTTGGTTTTCTTAAAGATTTTTAAGACAAAATATGAAAAACTAGGATCTAAACTATAAAAGCTAAAAACAGATAGTTAAACATGAACAATAAGCATAATAAGATAGATAGAAGCACAATTAAGCAAATAATAAGCTGAAAATAAGCAATTGCAAGATTTAAGCTAAATAACTTGAATTTTAAAGGGAATTTACCTCTGCCTTAGCTAAACAAAGGCAACTAAGCTCAAAAGCTGTCTACTAGCTCCGGCTTAGTGTAATAAGCCAGTAAAATCCATATGAGCTCCTTCAAATTATAGCTCATCTTCCAAAGTCCAAAATCCATTTAAGCAAGGTTAATTTATTGATTTTATGGAATTTAAGTAATTAGATGACTGAAATAAGCATCAATTTGGAAGCTTAGAGACTCTAAGAGGCTTGTATGAAGCTTATTAGTAGTGAGCTTTTGAAACAGTAGCATACACATTTGATAGTATTAAGAGCTTATAAGTGAAAAAACAGATTATAAAAACTAAATGATGATTTGATTAATACTTAAAAACGGATTACAATGCTTTGGAAATTGAGAATTACAAAAGTTTAAAGAGAAAAATTACATTTAAAACTGAAAATTACATAAGCTATTGAAAACTAAAGGTTTTTTAGGAAAAAGGAAGATGATCATGTGAGAGTGAAAGAGTCTTTTTATAGCTGCCAGGAGAAGCTTCTAGGTCCAAAGTTTGTTACACGATCCCATCAATCCTGGCTCTTCATTCCTTCAATCATTTGGTGCTCAATATCTACCGTTGGATTAGATTTTGATCACACGGATTGCCAACGTGGCAATCCGTGTGTCAGAGGCCTTTGTGCTTCTTTTCCATACGTTTTAGTGCAAATTTCCTTTTCCCCGTGTGTTTTCTTCAATCCACGCGTGTCATTCCCTTTTGGGTTTTGGCCAATGAGAATGAGAGATGATGTAATACTCTGCCAACGTGTACTTAGCCACTTGAATTACCCTTCCATGCCCTTAATTTGCACTTGCCCCTTGATTTTGACCTCGTGGTAAAAGGGAGAAGACGGTGAATAGTAGTAACAACCATTCCCGCGTGATTTTTTTATAAAAGGGTGCGTTGTGTTTATTTGACTTGGGGGTGAACAAGGATGACCTTTGGGCTTATTTATAAAAGGGGAGGGGGGGGGGGGGGGGGGGGGGGAATGGGCCACGGGATTTGTATGTGCTCAGTCTTGGATTTGTAATAAGGGTTTAACGGGCGTTAACTCTTATACTTATAAGATCTAAACAACGATAGTAAGAGTAACCACCGATAGGATTTAGGGATTTTTTTTTAATTTGGTTAACTTTGAGATGACTGATTAATGGGAATTTTTTAGGTTTTGTCTTAATATGTTTGACTCATTGTTGACCAAAGGTTGACTTGAAGTTGACCATTGTTGACTTGAAAGCTTCTCCGCCTCTTGCATACACAATTCCGTTTTCGTTTCGAGTTTGTCCGTTTTACACCGTTTTCAAGATTTTTGCAATAACCGTGACTACACAATCACACAGACTAAAACAAGAAATATACAAGCATTTTAAAGCACAGTTTATGTCTATTTAGGCCATTTTAGATATAAAACGGATAATGTGTTTTCACACATATCAAAATTCCGCCAGAAAAACCTAAGCGATTGCGGAGTCCTCACGCAATATAATAGCCGTAAAACCAAAAACCCTCAAAACTTTCCCAACTAAACCTTTGAAAAGTAGCAAAGACTTTTGTGAGAAAAATTAAGAAATCACAAGTTATAAAACACCTTATTTTCCTATTTTTCTAAAACTTTTTCATTTTTTATTTTTTTATTTTTTTTATTAATATAACTGAGAATATTTCGACTTTCATTATTTCCATAACTATTAGGTGATCAAGAACAAGATGCATTTCGATCCGTGAATGCCCCAAAAAGGATAAATTCATCGTCCCTGATTTTTCACTTATCCAAACCAAGCTTAAAACAAAATCACAGCTAAATACCAATAAAGATGCTAACACTACTCATATTTGCAACTTGTGAACTTTTTACTCCCGACGTTTATTATATCTTAAGTGAGTGTGCTATTATGAATTTCAACCATGCATCAACGTTTTGCAAAACAGTATGCTTCACGTTCCACCTAAGAATAGTGAGTTTAAAGGCGAGATCATCCCATGTAGCGACTTTCGTCTCGGCACATCCCAACCTTGCGGCTAAGTGACCAGGCTTTTGACACCCCACAGAGACTAGTATCGGGACTCACGGACCTTAGGTTTCAAAAACTCTCAGGTTTCCCGGATATTCATAGCTTATAAATAGAATAGTCAAGTGTCAAAAGTTATATTGAATTTAACAAAAAGAAATCTATTTATTAATTTAAACTTGAAATTATACATTTATGCAATTGTAACCCTCGACCTTTTAGAAGGCTGCAACATCGGTTGTGAGCCGGCAAGATGCAGCAAACTTTTATCAGTTTCGGATTTGTATTCTTACTATGGGCTTTCTTTAGAAGACTACCACATCGGTTGTGAGCCGGAAAAAGGTAGTAAACTTTTATCAACCCACAGCTTTTATAAAAATAGTTTATAAATTTTCCTGTATCATCCATAATATAATTTTTTTTCATTTTTTTAGAAGACTTCTTTTTGAAAAATTCAAGTATAAATTTGAACTAAGACTAAAATTTTTGCTATATATTACATAAAAATTGTTGATTTAAGTTTAGTCTCCAAAAACAGCACGTATAATAATCCAGTTAGAAGCTTATGGAAGAAAAAGCAGCAAGTTACATACATGAGCTCTTAAGATTACCAATTAATTCTTGTTTAGCATCCTACTCATACTTAACTCTATCATTTTTTGTTCTTCGCGATAATCGCGAACGCTTAGCCTAAAAGTTAAGGAATAAGCTAGAGCTCAACACGCTCGGTCGGGTCAAAATTTACTCTTCTTCTACCCAGCAAGAAAATCAAAATTGTGATAAAAACACTTATTTCATTTTTGAAATTTTGAAATTTTTTTTTCTATTTTGAAAATTTTGGTGGAAAAACGGGGTACGTGAGAACAACGGGTAAAAGTAGGAAAGATCATATCGAAGATATACTACCCCATACTAAAATCAAACATTGTCCTCAATGTTTCCTAGCCTAAGACTTAAAAACCCCATACTATAACTCAAAAAGGTCGAATGTATAACTGAAGCATGAAGAAAGTAATCCACAAAAAACCCCCCTCTCTTAGCCATTAATTAAGGTGGCGATAAATAATGTTAGACGATAATAATTCTTTAGGATATCGGATTCCTCCAAACAATGGCAAGCAAAGTAGGAAGCTCGAGTGACCGGATACGAGTTTGGCGTTTAGCCGTCGGCTTTGCGAGATTCTTCACTTCCTGCTTTTCTTTTTCATTGTTGACATCTTCTGGTGGAGTTAAGCAAACTAGAGCGGGTTCGTTGGTAAACCTATTAAAACTATCCTTGCATGCGTCATTAACCATTTTAATTGACTCGTTTTCATGCTTTTGAGGATGTTTTGACGTGCCATTGACATGAAAAGTTATTTGTTTAATTTTGTCCCTTAAAACAAGCTCTCCTTCGTATACATCGATTAAAGCACGGCTGGTTCTCAAAAAAGATCTCCCAAGTATAAGAGGTACTCGAGGATCAGCTTCAAAATCAACAACAACAAAGTAGGTAGGAAAATGGAAATTTCCAACTTTGACAAAAATATCTTCGGCGAGTCCTTTAGGATGAGTAATTGATCGGCCTGCTAACTCTAAAGTCATCCGAGTTGGTGTAAGTTCCGACAGAGAAAGCTTTTTCCAACTAGAAAGAGGCATAAGATTTATACTTGCGCCAAGATCGGCCAAGGCGTGACATACATCCTTTCCTGGGAAATTACATGGAAAAAGAAACTTGCCGGGATCTCCAAGCTTTTCGAGAAGCTTTTTGAGGAGCATCACCGAGCAATTCTCGTTCAACGGTATCTTAGCTAACTCAAGCAACTTTTCCTTATTAATGAGCAAACTCTTAATCGTAGGATCAAATCTTGGCATCAAAAGTAAAGCATCGACGAAACTAACGTCGAAGCGCAAATCTTGAAAGATTTAGAAGATCTTCTCCATTTGATTCGAAGCTTTGTCACAAGACTTTTGATCATCACGTCGTGAAGGATATGGAATATTTGGCTTAGGTAGACTCTTTGGAATATCGGATTCCGGAATGGGAGTGGTTTTAGGCAAAGTCGTCAGAACATTGGGTTCCGGAATAAAAATGGGGATAACCGGAGGTGGGATTTGAGCGGTACTTCCTAGGAAATTTGTTTGCTCTTTATCCGTTGTCTCCTTGGTTTCTCGTTCCACTACCTTTTTAGGAGAAGGATTAGTAGGAATCGAGGGTCCCTCATAAGCAACACCACTTTGAGTAGTGATCGCTTTCATCTCACCCTTTGGGTTTGGAATGGTATTACTCGGAAGAGTACCCGACTTTGAGGCTTGATTTTGAAAGAAACTTCCTAAAATACTCCGCATGTCATTATTCAAATTTTTCCTAAGATTTTCCTCTTGTTTAGTTAACGTGCTTCTTATTTCATTGATTTGTCCTTGCATATTTCTCACAATTGACTCATTAGCTTTCATATAACTTGTAATTTCGGATGGAATCCCTTGTTGAAATTGATTATTATGAGCTTGAAAAGGTTGGTTTTGAAATCCTTGATTTTGAAAATTTGGCACATGATTAACTTGATTTTGAAAACCTTGATTTTGATGAAAATTGTTTCCCCGATTAAAATTATTCCCTTGAACATGATTCTGATTAAACCTATTTTGACCATTGTTTTGCACCGGAGCAAAACCTGGTGGTGCCATTTGATTACTAACACGGTTTGGAGGGTTAACTTGATTGTAAGTACCCGTGGTCGCACAAACACTAGCCTGATTATTATCGGTAGCCGGACAATTATACCAAGAATGAGCACCACCACAAGTAACACAAGATTCCTCAACCGCCTTAACTGGAGCGGGAGTGACAACTTTCTTAGAAACAATCTCTACTAAGGTTGAAAGTTGATCCGCAAGCTTATCGACCCTCTCATCCGTTTTACTAGAAGTAACATTCATCCTGGAAGCATTTGATCTATTACGTGAATAACGAACTTTTGATTTATTCTCAATTATGTTTAAAGCCTCTCTAGTTGTTTTACTCAAAAGATTTCCACCCGCCGCGGCATTTAAGGAGTCTTGTTCATTCTCGTTTAAACCATTGTAAAAGGTATCAACTTGAGTTAACTCCGTAAATCCGTGATGGGGACATGCTCTAAGCAACTCCTTAAATCGTTCCCATGCTTCACTAAAAGTTTCCTCGAATTTTTGTGTAAAACGAGAAATTTCATTCTTTAAGTGAGTGGTTTTCGAAGGAGGGAAAAATTGGTTAACGAACTTGGTAACGAGATCCTCCCAAGTCAAGATTGAGTTTGGTGGTTCTTTCTCGTACCAAGTTTTAGCGGCTCCCTCGAGCGAATATGGAAACATCATAAGCTTAATCACATCGTTAGGCACATTCCTAAATCGTAAAGTCGAGGTAATTCTTTTGAAACTATTAATATGAGCATGAGGATTCTCATTCTCACGACCGTTAAACGGGTTAGCTTGAACCAACTGAAGCAAATTCGTCTTAATCTCAAAATGATCGGCATTGATTTCTGGTAAAACAATAGCTTCTCCGTACCCTTCCGTGGGGGCACGGAGTAGCTCCTCCATGGTACGTTCTGCCATTGGTGCAACAATAGTTCGAATCTCGGGTTCGACTATGTTAGAAACTTGTTTTCTCCGACGTCTTGGAATTGTGACGTTTGAATTGTTAGGATAATTAGAACGTCTAGTGCGCATGCACTATAAAAATAAAAATAAAAAATAGTTTTTTGGTTTTTCAAAAGTTTATTCACAAACTAATTTTAACGGACAACGAGAAAGATAACTTGAACCAAATAATCAAACTTACTTCACGGTAGCTCTTAAAATTTTTACTTTTTAAGGTGAGCCGTATCTCGTAAGTGACACAAATGGTAAGTTTTTAAATCTTTAATTCGAGTTGGGAACTTATTATGGATAATACCTCAATTGAAGGTATTATTTGTTGGTGTTCTTTTACCAACTTTGTTTATTTTTTTTATGGACAATTTTTTTATTTTTGATTTTTTTAAATATTTTTATATGATAATTATACTAATAAAAGAAAAGAAAAATATTTTTTACTTTTTATATTTTATATATATATATTTTTGATTTCTAACAAAAACAAAACTTTCAAGAACGAAATGGTCTTTCAAATCACGATCAACAAACTTCAAACGAGAGAATCTTAATCACAAATCCCCGGCAGCGGCGCCAAAAATTAATTCGTATAAAACCAACACACGTAATAATAAAATATATAATATGATAGAAAATTACCAAATTACCCTTGAGGACAAAGGTAAAAAGGAAAATCTTTACAAATATATATATAATATAATACGTATATTAACCGGGTCGTTATTCCCCAACGACTTGTGAAATTGAAACCACGTTTGATGTTCGGACAATGATTTGAATTGAAGTCAAAGATTGATTTAACTATCTACTTTTAAAAATTAAATTAAACAAATTATAACAATTAAGCACGAGGACAAATAAAGGGAAACCAAATTTTAACTAAAAACGCAAAATGGGACCCCTAAA